>OX465097.1:23924566-23969566 GCA_949987625.1 Chalcis sispes | reverse complement strand
GTAATTCCCCGATGTATCTCTCTCCCAGTTACATCGCTGGTTTTCCGTCCGCTCTTACGAGAAGCATCGACGATTTCCAAGCGTATATATCGCCTCCTTATATGCCCTTGCACAAGTGCATAGCGCTTTCCATTCCGGAGCGAATGCCGCGCGACGCGCGGCATACGGTAGCTCCGTAAGAAGAGGCGACGACGCTGGCGACGACACTGGCAGCATCTCTCTTCGTCGTAATCTTTCAGTACGCGTAAGAATATAACGCGTCAGGCTTCTTTTCACTTCGACGCTGTAGCGTTCCCTCTCTCTTTCTCGTTATTTTATCCGAGACCAGCAGCAGCAGCAACAGCAGAAGCAGAAGCAGCAGCAGAGGCCATCGGCTTTTCCTCTCCGAAGACACGAGAAAGAAAGAGAGAGAGAGAGAAAGAGATAAAGAGCTAACCGAGGCCACGGAGGAAAGGATGCCCCACGCCATTGGCTTCCAGTCGAGCCGGTTACCGCTCCTTCACCGCGCCGTTACCTTTGGCTCTCCGCGCGCCTCCGCTTCTCTCTCTCTCTCTCCTCCTCTTTCCAATGCTTTGATCCTTGTACACGTTTGTCGTTCTCTCTCTCTCTCTCTCTTGCTCGCCGAGCGCGGAGAGAGGCTTACCTCATCGCCAGGTTCGTAACCGCGCGATCGCATGCCTCGTTCTCTTCTTCTTTCTCTCCTTCTCTCTATACACAATCGACAAAGGGAAGCTAAAATAAAACCACCTTCGAGAGAGCCCTTTTTCAACGGTAAGAGTCAGTGAATTTCTTTCTTATTCGTTATGTCCAAAAGAGCTCTTAAAAATATGGCGATTCTTTCGCAAAAACGACCAGCGCCCGCTTACGCATTAAATCGTACGCGGGCGTTTGTATATTCGCGTGGAGTTGCAATATACATTTGAGCTACTGGCTATTGCATATATTTATGTGCATGCAGATGCACATATATACATATATGTATATGTATACAGGTATATACATATAAAGTACATATAAAGTAGCGATTGCGTTATTCGCATGTTGATAAAGGCCCGCTTACAGCAGTCGTTGTTGCAACGGCTCGAACGTTTAAAAAGAATGTCGCTTTGTCCATCTTTTTCCTTTGTTGCATTTTGTTTTTTTTTTTTTATTGTTTTTTATTTTTCTGCACTTACGCGCTCGGCTTTTTTTTTCATTTCCAGATAAAGAATTATTATCCAAGAAAGCATTGTTTGATTGCGTACGGTTTACGTCGCTGGAAATGTACCTTTGAAAAATTTATATTTTTAAAACCGAATAAAATAAAGCGTACAAAAACTTTCAAGAAACAAAATTTGTTGGTTATTTTTCTTTATTGACTTTAAATTTATTTTAAGATTACAGCGTAAAAATAGCTGAGAGGAATATTTTAGTAAATAATTTTTGTTCCATACGTAAATGCGATTATGTACCTATAAGCAATATCTTGATAATTTTTTTTTTTTTTTTTTTTTTTTTTTTTTTTTTTTATAATTATCATATGTTAATTATCATATATTATTACTTCAAAATTCGTAGCCGGATGAAACGTGTTTCCGTTTTAATATAGAAATTATTATTTTTCAAAGTTATACGACACATACTGATGACGCCGAAGGATGATGAAGAATGACAAAGCTAAAAAGCAGTTAAAAATTTTACTTCTCCTAATAACCTTTGTCGCACTTGAAAAAATTCACCTCTCAACAAGAACGTCGCACCGTGAGCACGCGTTTCAATCAACCGTTGCAAAAACGAAACGGAGCTAAACACGCATGCACGATGACAATTTTTAAAATTACTCACGAAGCAAGAGTAAAAATTAAGAAGGAGAAAAAAAGGACTGCCGATTTCGAAATTATTTTTGAGTTTACGGCACGCCCGTACGCATACATTAACAGCGTCCTTTTTCCCTTTTCACCCGCGCTCCCGTGGCGTCGAAGAGTCGTTTCATTCTCTCTCTCTCTCTCTCTCCCTCTCGTCACGCGTTAAAAAGGTACGCGACATAACGCGCGCGCTACGTTTACCTGCGCACACACACACGTGTACAAGCGCGTACGTGTACATGTATATATATATATATATATATATATATATACATATACGTATACATAGGTATATGTATATAAATGAAGAGCGAGTTTGTCTTCTGGTATTCTAAGGTGTTAAGCCGCTTTCAAAGTCTCTCGCGAGCTCTCGCTCTCCTTGTCTCTCTCTCTCTCTCTTTCTCTCTCTATCTCTCGTACTCGTCGATCCTTTTCTCGTTCAACTTTAAGAGCCTCGTTTGAATAAACGCTAAGTAAATTTCGTCTTTCTCTTCCACTTTGTAAATTCTCGAGCGTGCCGTTTCTTTGCGTGCCAAAAATCTCTCTTTCTCTCTCATGCTTGCTCTATCTTTTTCATTAGCCAATTCTTTTGGCTTTGTCATGGTAACCGCACCGACGTTTCTTTACTTACAATTTGTACGAAGCTTTTAAATCTTGGATGATTTGATGCTCATGAAAAAAATAGTTTTGAATTAACGGTTTCATTATTTATGAAAATTATTTTTCGTTATATACTATTGGATTATTTTATATTAACTTTAACTAAATATAAACTTAATGCTTTTTAAACGTCCTTTTTTTATTAACTATAAAAGTTTACATTGCAAAGTATTTACATTCGTGTAATGTAGTCGTTATAAGATACTTTAATAAACATTTAACGGCCGTTTAAAAAGCGAAAGAGAAGAAAACATGGAGGGCCCGAATGCAAAGAGAAGAGGCTCACCGTGATGTTGAAGTATTATACGCGCAGAAGAGGAGAATAAAACTTGTCGAGTATAAAATCGCGCTAAAAAATCTACTTTGCCATCATCAGGAGCATTTGTGATGTAAAAAGGCCAACAAGGTGTGAAAGCACCTTAAAAGCACTCGATCCGTTCTGCACGCAGTCGCTGCCTCTTCTTCATCTTATACTCTGGCTCTACGCCGCGCGCGCATACATTCACGGAGATACCATCCTGAATCGGGCGAGACCTTCTCCATACTCTCTTTCTCCCACTCTGTCCCCCCCCCCTCTCTCTCTCTCTCTCTCTATATATATATATTTTTTTTTTTCTTTGTCGACTGTGTCGCGCTTTATACTTTACGCTACAACTCGAGAAAGTTTACTACTATATATATATACGTAGGCTTAATCCAGACATTACGATCCGTAACCCCGATACGCGATACCTATGACTTCTTGCGTACATACGCATATATGTTGTTATCGTGTGAGATTTATTGTGAATTTGCGTGCGAGATAGTTTTTGAGTGAACGTATATATACATGTACGCATACGATGGTCCAGGTGATTAACAAGTTTAATGAATCAATGAGTTTCGTGAAATAACGTAAACGTAAGGATATACATACACGATACGTCACGACTACGCGTAGGATTCTTTGAAGGTTTTCTTGGAATATCGATGATAAATTTGAATAAATTGAGATGTTATTCGTCAAAGGAATAAGTGGGTTACGAACCTGTTAAAGCGTTTAACTCGCGGCCACGCACACGTTTACGTTTTATAAGTTTGTGCGAATCGATGAATTGAAAGGTCGCGGCCATTATTTTTATGAATGTAGTAAAATGCAGTTAAGCAATCGAGTGCATAACTGTCCTTCTGCAAATCATTAGAATATATTACTATCTACACACTGCATACATTATGAATAACTTGTGAATTCTAATACGAGAATTATGCCAGTGTAATAGAGTTAAAAATGTTTTATAACGATTGTAAAATAGCATTTTATGTTAAATTTATTTTTATATTTTTTTAATTACGTAATTTTTATGTTTTATTAAACTAAAAATTGAAAAAGAAGACAATCAACTGCGATGAAAATATTGTAATATACAAAAATATATATTCATGTAAGCACAAAATTTAAGTAATATATTTTGAAGAAAATGATGTGTTATGCATTTTTTTGTAATACTGGTTATATATGAAAATCTTAACGCTACATGAAATATAATTTATTATTTTCTACATCATTTACTTTCAAACTACTATATCCATACAGTAAAGTTTTTAAAATTATTTTATATTTAAAACATCGACTTTTAAACAGTTTGCTAAAAAGAAAACCGCATTCTATTTATTTAAATAAATAAAAAGTCTTTAGAAGGCCCATTATTAAAAAAGAAAAAAAAAATCTTAAAATTGATGGATAACGAAGCTCTTTTAAAATAACACTTAACGTGCTTATCAACGAAAAAGAAAAAATAAAGAAAATCGATGCATCAAAGACCCAAATTCCGTTTCAACGTATCGGCGTATATCGCATTACAATGCGAAGAAAAAAATAAATAAATAAATAAATAAATGAAAGATAAAATACGTATCCGCGTACAAATGCGCACGTATGTGTCATAAGATCGCTCGAACGACTTGATGGGAAAAAGGAAAGGAAAAAAATTATGTATAAGGCTCTTTGTATCCGTATACCGAAAAAGATTTTACTTTATAACAGGATGCAAATCCTCGCGCGCGCGCGCGGGCGCGCGTGTGTGAGCGTCAGCCGCTCTCGCCGTCGTGCACGCTTACACGCATACACACATTTGCGCGCGCATGCACCGATCTGTACAACATCTCGCGGATATGCAGAAGCAGCATCCGCAAAGAAGCTTCTTCGGCGGCTGGGAAGGGAAGAGGAAGGAGGGGAAGCTTTACGAGGTAACCGGATTACGGCACACGCATACACATACCAAGGGCACAAAGGTCGATTGCTTTTACTCCGTGGTATCCGCGAGCGGATCTGCGAGAGATCAACCGAATTCTATGGCCTCCTTCGCGCACATGCAACCGCGTAATCGACCACGTGCTCGCGACGCTGCCGCGATTACGCTCGTGGCTTTTGTTCCATCTCTCTCTCTCTCTCTCTCCCTTCCCGTTCCCCGTTATCCGTCGCGACCACCCCCTCTTTGCTCTTCTTCATTTTACAACAAGCGCTTTAAATTTACCAGCTGCTTAAATTTATCTGGTTGAGCGTGTAACCGGTTCAAATATAACAACCAAGCAGTTTTCTTTTGTAAACTTGGCGAGAACAGGACGGGGAAAAATATTGTTACGATTTGTGAAACCAAAACCGATGTTAAATCGATTGAGTTTGTTCGATTTTTGTCAAATTATCGAATTTAATTTAATAAATAATGAATTCTAGAAATTATTGATGCTTGCGAAATCAAAAAAGAGAAAGAGAAGGAAAGAGAAAGAAAATTAGAAGCATTTACGTGAGAGAAACAGAAATGAAAGTTTTGGTAAAAGAAAGTTTACTCGAAATAAGGTAACTTTCACTTTTTAAAAAATTATATATACACGCTGTATAGTATATAGAAATGAAAATAAAAGAAAAATATATTGTAAAGAATAAATTAAATCACAACGTTTTATTGTTTCATTTTAAGTGTCATAAAATAAGTTTGTTTATTTTTCCTATTATTTAATTTTTGTTCTAAAATATCTTATATGGAAGTGACGTAAAATTAATCTAAAATAAAATTTAAATATCTAAAGTTTCTTTGTCTTATAAAATTATAATAGCTAATCAGTATTTTATAAATATTAAACATTTTTAATAAAATTTTATTTTGTAAATTCTCAAGCAAGATTATGCAATTCAATAGCATTCATTGGATTAAAACAAGTAAGATAACATATGATGGCTTTATGTAAAGTTTTGAAATTATTTATATTCTTATGATTTTTAATTTTACAAAAATTGAATTAATTTGAAATAATTGCATTTTGAATGTAATTGATTGTTAAGAATTTCAACATTACAACAAATAAGATTATAAGATTAACAAAAAGTAAAATAATAAAATTAAATTATTAAAACGAATACTTTTAAGTATTAATTAACATTAATTTGTATTGTTAAAATAATTTTGTATTTTACCTGTTTTTTGTTTACGTATAAGGTTCGATAAAATATTCGATGAATTGATATTTATAAAGAAAATTATTTTCCAACATCAAAAGAAAATCATTAAAAAAATGTTTATTTTAATATTCATGAAGGTAAGTTTTAATACGAGTAAAAGAAAAATGAAAATTTGAAAGTAAAAATAAGAAATGAAAAAAAAAAGTGACACTTTTAGTGAAAAAAGGAAAAAAAATTGTTAAAGACGAGAAACGAAAATTAAAAAAGGGAGAGAGAAAGGTAGAGAGAGAGAGAGAGAGAAAAAAGTAAGAGTGAAGGAGATATAGCAAACGCATCAAGAGTTTCATTACACAAGGGATTTTCTCAGATCACTCGGTGCGTTTCCTTACTTTATCCTCGCAGTTTTTCCTTCTTTTTTTTTTTTCTTGCAATCGCGAGTGTCACTTTTTATCGCCCACATGTACGCGCGCTCTCGAGTTTACTTGGCTTCGCCGCGAAGAATTCCGCGGGCACTCGAGGATGCCCCGAGTCTCGGGAGATAAGAAATTCCTTTGACCGTCGCGGCCGAATGTGTCTTTTATCTCGTTAGCCGCTTGAATTTGTAGCCGTTAAACTCCTCCTCTTCTTCATTTGTCGGCTCTGCGGTACCCTTTTAACGAGTCTAAAAGCTCCGCGCAATATCCAGCAGCACTTGAGCTTGATGACGACGTAGATGACGACGATGATGGCACCGCCACCTCACACGAAAGAACACCTAGTGTTTTTCTTAACGGAGTACCGAGTGTGCGATATACGAAGGAACTTCAAACGTTTCTAACGAAATGCCACGAGGGCTGTTAATTAGAAGCGGGAATGGAGTGCGAGCGGTTATTCGAGAAGTGTCGCTTTTGCTTTTATATACTGTTGCGCCTAACTTTTTGTTGGGCAGCTATTTAAAATGCCTATGAACGTTGAAGGCATAAAAATTTACGAATGTTAAATATTTCTACAGCGAGCTTATTTTTTCATTGATCCAATTAATAAATAAATAACGAAAATTATTTTTGTATGAATTGTTTTTAAATTGCGTTTATTTTATTTTTATCCAACTTCAAAAATGAGGAGATTCAATTCGACTCGTATGTATATAATTTTTTAAAATTAGTATCATAAACAGAGAAAATGAAATTGTATCGTTACTAAAATTAGCAATGCTATTTTAAAAACATTTTGTTATTTATTTTTTCATTTAGATTATGATCATTTTCTCACAGAGTAATTAAAAATAGAAAGTTACTAAAATGAATGTCTTAATATTTTCAAAAATAAATTTTGCTTAAAATTTTATTGCTATAGTAATTAATTTTATCGAAGTGTATCGTTAACTGTGTCTACCAAAAAATGTTAAAATAAATGACTTTTGACATGTTCCCCAAAAATTATTATCTTTAGTTTAATCGTTAAGTCTTAATTAATACGATATTAATTATCTAATGTAATAAAAAAAAAAAAAAAAAATGTAAACAGAAAATAACCTAACAAACTTATCGATTAAATTAATGACAATAATTTTAATTGAACATCTTAAAATGTATCCTTTGATACCCATAGATATAGGGTTAAATTGGGTGCGATCTAGCTATAATAATAAGAATAAAAATTTTAGTTCCAGAAGAATAAATAAAAAATGGTAAAATGAGCATAAAAATTTACAAATAGTTGTTATTTCATTTATCAAATTATTACTTTTCATGTATTGTATTTCTATAATATTATCATTCATCGTTATTTAAAAACTCTTTTATGTAACAATAATCAAGCTCAACTTTTAAAGAGCCGTCGCTTTGATTTACAAGAAAATTAATACGCGCGCATGTACAAAGACTTCAGAAACGAGATTTTACCTATACCGAAAACCATTAAATCACATACTTAATCAACAGCTCGAATCGAACCGAAGATTACTCTTACATACACTCTCAAACCTCAGCAACAAAAATAAAAAATAAAAAAAAAAAAATAATGATGTAGTGAAAGAGAAAGAAAAAGTCGAGAATTCTCAAGGGGCATTTATCTCATCTGCATTCGATTAATCGACGTAATTAGAGGAAGCAAAGAATGTTTTCGATGCGTCATTCGTTAATGAAATTCCGTACGTTGGCGGTAGAACGAAAGAGAGAGGGAAGAAAGAGAGAGAGAGAGAGGGCTAGGGTCTATTTTCTACCTATACGAATCCTAGCTCTTGGTTATTAGGCACAGGAGAGCAGCTGCTCATATACGAACGATCCTACACTTTAATTATCACGTTTCCCCTCGTCGAGATTCACGGAAGAACGATCTTTCAAGATATCGGTTCCTCGAGTTCGGTGTGTATACATATCTATGAAAGGCCCATAAATGACGAAATTGAACCGAAATTCCTCTTCACGAGGATTATATAGGCGTTAGATGGCCAACGCTATACAAAAAGTAAATGGAATCAAATTAAACGAAATCAGCGTTCGATGATGTAACGTTTTTTTTTTTTTTTTTTTCGTGTTTTCTTCGTTATTAAGGTATGAAGGGATGGAGGGGTCTCTTTTATGCTTCTGTTGGAATAATAATTGCTAGTTAAGGAATATACGTTATTATTTATACGGTTTTTAATAAGATGGCTGCTGAAAAAAAACTACATCTATAATTTTGTCGAAATTTATTTACGTATAAAAAAAAACTTTTGAAAACGATCAAATCTATGAACGAATCTATTTATCGAATGTTTGCTAATAATAAGTAAATGGCGATAAAGAAAATAGTATTCTAAAAAGCAAAAATAATATTATAGATTATCGAAACATTTTATTTTCCTTTGATTTAAGTATTTATGAAGTGTAAGTATCATAAAGTGTATTTATAGTGATTAAAATTACTTCAATTCCATATGTGTATTTAACGGCATGATCTATAAAATTCTCGAGGCAAATAAATATCCCGATTTGACCTGAACGAAATTGTAAATTAATTTTGCAAAAAAAAGTTTATTACTTTTTATTTCTAGCGTGGTATATAAAAATATTAAATTTATCATCGAAATGTGACATTTGATCCACAAAATTATTGATCTTCATAAAGTACGACTCATAAAAAACGTAGGTTAAACGGATAACAACTCGGGCAATACATATTTTATTTTATATCAATAACGTTTGTGAAATCTAAGGCACGATATTTTATTCCTTTTCCAATATTCTGGATGATCGCAATCTTGCCGAAACGTCGTTCTTAGATATACGGGCTTTCAATCATACAAGCGGTATAATTACAGTCAAGCGAAACCGTTAATTCCTTCGCAAGAATTTATTAATCGACACGCGGAAGGGCTTCGAGGGAAATAGTGCGTCCGTAATGTTCGAAAGGTCGTTCGCGCAAATTATTACGTAAGGCAGCTCTGCGAACGACGCTTGTGTACACACACACACACACACACGCACACCTACACGCATACGCACACGCAAACACACACGAGTATAACAACGTTCAACCTTCGATCGTGTGTTTCTGCCTCGGAGGTACTCGTATCCTTTAACTTAAAAAATCGCTCTCGATTCCGATACGATTTCTCCCTTCTACTGATTCTTCTTCCTTTTCTTTTCCGGCTCCTGCGGTGCCTCGAGTCGTGAAGCCTCAGGTACAAATACGTGGACTACATAATGCTGCGCTTTAGGTTTCTTCCGTGGCGCGAGAAGAATTCGCCCGAAAGTTTACTATATACCAAGGCAACGCAGCCCTTGACGGTCTCTGCGAGCTTTTAGACCCGGTCACTCCCACGCTTAGGCACTACCAAGGAGAACTAAACGAGCGATAGAGAGGGAAAAGAGCAAAAGAGAGAGAGAGAGAGAGAGAGAAAGAGAGCCCAACTTTACGGGTGGCTGTCGTCTCATACATTTTTAATCTTAGGCTAGAGTGTTGAAGCTCAAGCAAGAGGGAAAGAAAGAGAGCGGTTAACGTTAGTATGGTTGCGGGATTCTGTTGGGAAATGGAATGAAAAGTCTTGCTCTGGACGGATTAAACGGCTTGGGAGATTGTCAGAGATGGAAGTTTATGGAATGGGAAAGAAGATCGAGGTTATCACATGACTTTTTACGTTTTTCTTCCCCGTCGTAATATTATTAAAAAGCGCTTGAAAGGAGGGAGGGGAAGCGAAGAAAACTATTTTATTAATTACCCTGTTATTTTTATCACTCGTTACTCGAAAAAACTAGGTCGCTTGAAATTAGGCGATGTTGATTTAATTTTCATCATTTTTAATGTAATTAGGAAATTACAAGATGGCTTTTAATATTCTAAAATTATTTGAGTAAGTATTGATAAAATAGTTTAATTACAAAGTTATTGAAACTTCTATTTTACGCCAGAATATTATTTAAGTATATTATTTAAATATTATTTGAAAATATTCTGGAATTAACGCTTTAACAAATATTTGTATTTTTAATTATTATACTAACTAGAGTTAAGAATGACCAAAAAATAGGAATATTATACTAAGTAAATAATGTTTGCCAACGTACAAAAAACTTTGATTAATTAAAGAAATTGTTACCCAACTTTATTACGTTAAATCAAAAATGTAAATAGAATAATATTTCAGCGCCAAGTGAATTAACCAAGTTGTACAAGTTTTTTTTTTTTTTTTTTATTCGTTTTTTTTTCTCCCCTTTTTATTTCATCAAACTTTCCACCGTGAATAACAACTTTATCACGAATTATTTTTAGCCTTGTAAAAACAGGTGGTTTTATGCATCCCGAAACTCGCAACTCCAACTTTTCTTCCATTTTAAAAAGCACGCTTTTTCCTAGGCGTTAAATTTACCAGCGTCGGTGGCACAGTTCAGCATTAAAGCCTCGGCCAGTAGTTCAATCAAAAGGAAAACCAAAGATTTTCACACGTATTTCCCAAGCGTCTCATAATTTGTTCACATAAGCGCCCCGGACCGCCTTCTTTTCATAAAACACGAAACGCACAGGCCATTACTTCAATTTAGCTCGTCACCAGAGTGTTACCTGTGCCTTTTACGAAAAAAAAAAGAAAAGAAAAAAAGAAAAAAAATGAAATAAGAATCACTTGCTTGCCTTTACTCCTCGCCCTCGTAGCTTCTTTCAAACATCCCGCACAGTGCCACCTTCGTAAAGTGTCCTTTCACCGTTTACTCAGAACCCACTGCTTTTTTTTTCTCGTTTTCTTCGCGTCTCCTATTTTCGTCTCTCCCGTTTGTTTATATACGTACTTCTTGCCTTCTCTTCCCCTCTTGTGCAATCGCCTTACGCTTTCGGCTCTCTTGAAACCCAAGAGAGATAGAAAGGTGAGCGTATGTGTGTTAGTGTGTGTGTGTGTGTGTATGGGTGTGTACGTGTGAGAGCGATGGAAAGAAAAAGGAAGAAGAGATCGTTGCTGGCAAAGGTCGTCGTTGTCGACGTCGCCGAAAGAGTGCGACTTTTTGAGGGCAGGGTAACCTGTTCGTTTTATTTACAAAGTCGATGTTCATTCGTCTGGTTTGTCGATATAGCAGCCAGAGAAAGAGTTGGATCCGATCTAGCAAGTAATCGAAATTTCGTCGATGTATGTTTACACGAAGAAAAAGTAAACGAAGCGATTTACCTTGCGAAAATTGCACAAAGTACGCGTCGTCGAGTTTTTTCGGATGCCGCGGAAAAGTGTTTAACCAAACTCGATGGCGATCTGTAACGATCCACTCTAGGATGGTAAATTTAACTTTAGTTTTGTGGATTTTAAATGCTTAATTATGTACGGTTGAAAAATTAGCTTCTGTAGGTTATTCGGTAGATTGGATTACAACGTGTGTGAATAGATAAATTTTTTGGTATCCCAAGTATGTGCCCAAGTATACCGATGATGACTGATCTTTCAAAAAAAACTTTACGACGGGATACTTTTTATTGCTTCGCGCATCGAATTTAACGCAATATACAAAACCAGATTTTAACATTATATTTCAATTCGTAGCACGTATTTTGAATCGACTATTATATAATATTCAGTAGTTGTAGTTATTTTTTAATAATAAATTAAAATAAAATAATATTATTTTCAAGCGTACAAGTTTAATAAAAACAAAAATAATCAATAAAAATATTTAGGTACGCAACAGTGAATCAATTAAAAAAAAATATAAAAACAGGGCAATAAAATTAAAAGTTCGAGATCCACGCATTCTCGCAAAAATGCGCAGTTCATCCATTTCACACATACTCGTATATAAAAGATTAATTCGCAAAGTATGGACGCTAGAGGCGCGTTGATGCGCCAGCAAAGTAGGCACAAATCGACGAATTTAAATCTGTCCGGATTCTAGCTTTCCCACCACCTGTTAAGCGGCTTCTCCGCGCGCGCTCTCGCAACGCATATAGGATGAAACGATCGGCGAGGAAGCGTAAGCGATTCGCGGCTAAATTCGCTAAGCCTCGTGCGCGCCCTTCTACACGCTGGTTTACGCGTTCGTAGCCGCGTTAGAGAGAGAGAGAGAGAGAGAGAGAGAGAGAGAGAGAGAGAGAGAAAGAGAGAGAGAGAGAGATAGGTAGATGGATGGATAGACAAAACGTTGCAACGCTAGAGCGTCGAGGCACAACCCGCGCGGATACATGTGCGCTGGGTCAAAGCGGATTTGTTACGCGGTTAGTTAAGCGCTTTTAGCGAGTGTCGTGAGGCCGAAAATTATACCCCACCTACATTCCTCGTATCGCGTAAGTGGACCCTACTTAAATATCCTTTTCTCTCTTTTGATTTTATATTCAAGAACAATTTTTTTTTTCTTTTAATACCAATATTGAAATTGACCGTGTAAGCAAATTTTTTAAAGTTTGTTTTGTTTACGTTACAATTCTTTATTTTTATAAAAACAAAGAGAATTAATACTTGTTAAATCAATTAAAGTTTTTAAAAATTTTACTTTTTAAATAAAAAGAAATAGTTATATGTTTTAATGTTAAATTTATGCAAACGTAATCATCGTAAGTGTATACGTGTATATATATAGAAAAATTATTTTTTAATGAATTTTTTTCAGTCTCTCAAACTTATCACAGACAAACTACATTTAGAATATAAAAAAAAAAACCATTTTTATACTCTCGAGTATACGGAATTACGCACAGCATTCAGCAGTTTACGTTCACACAACCTTAGTCCACCCTACGAGCAAAAAAGCGGGAAATAACAGCAACGGCAACGGGGCTAGCAGCGTCGAGCAAGCGTTAGCAATTTATTTCCCTTTGATGCACTTAGCAATTTCCTTACAGTCGGGCGTAGCCGAGTAGAAGGTGGCCGTTGATACTCCTGTCTATTTTTTATTTTTTTATTTTTTATTTTTTTTTTTCAGTCAAATTTGCATTTTAACGGATTAATCAGAGGAGTGTGGACGAGGGCTCTCAAGAGTTTCACTTTTCATAATTTTCGGGTCCACGCGCCCATGAAACCCGAGTGCCCGAGCGTAAATCGTTCGACCCTAAATCGTGTTAAGGATGAAAAGAGAAATGAGGAAAGAGTGATGAGTGAAGAGAGAGAGAGAGAGAGAGAGAAAGCGCACCGATTAATCGCAACGCGATTCTCTCTTTCCGTACATCTCTTCGAGCTTTGGACTCGCGCACAAACGGTTTTCACTCGACGAGCATTATTGCTACGACGTACGTCTATTTTTTTTTTTTATCACGGGCTTTTTTTTGTGCCTTGTGAACTGTAGATTTAAGAAATCATCGTGTGCCTTATTACATTTCGATACGTTTGCATAATTTCGCACTCGCTCGTGCACTCCGTTTCTTGTTACGAGAAATTCAATTTGGTTCTACTTATTTTCTTCTTTTTTGCGCTAAAAGTTTAATAAAAACATTTTTTAGATTTAGATTAAATTAAAAAAAAAAAAAAAAAACTCAAACGTAAATTTTCAGTTAATTTAATATTTAACATTAAAAATATGTCAAAATTTTTTTAGTACCTAAGGTAACTTTAGTTCCCGGTTATTTCATTTCAATTATCAAAAATGAAAACTCGTTTAAAAATTTTATTGAAAGAGTCTGTGACATTTTATAATTGCGTAATTTATGAAGTATGTGTTATTTATGGTCAAGTTTGCATTTATAAGTATACTTGTGAGATATTCATGCGGTAGATTGGACCACCGGCCAACTCGACAAAGTTGAAAATTCCTGATGTCTCAGAGGTATTTCCTGTAACACCTTCCTTAATAAATGTCGCCATTTATTTACATCTCAACCGCATTTTTCACATAAAAGTCAATAAATCCTATTTATTAACAAACAACTTATTTATTTTTTCCTCCCCTAAGTACAAACAAATTAATTATTATTATTTATCAAACTATAATATAAAATTAAAAAAAAATAAATAAAAAAACAGAGTTCGATAAATTATTTTATATTCCACAATTTTCTCATTTATTTTCACAATTAAAGGAAAAATTTTCCAGCTTCCTATTTTATTTATTTTATTGCTTTGGCTTTAATTAACTATTTGTACGAACTTTTTAAGCCCGATTAAAAAGCCGGCAAAAAAAAAAAAAAAATTCATCCTATGATTAAGCATCTTGTTTGAAAATTCAGCGATGTTAAGTCCAACCAAAGCTACCTAATGCATACACCAACTCAGCCATTTTAAATTTGCAAAAAAATTCCCACTACATAATTATCCGGCTCTTCTTTAAAGCCTTTCTCACAGAGAATCACGCGCGCGTTGAAAAAATCTTGCATCCGTATACATAAATACATATAGACATCGGTAAAGCTTTGAATATGTGCGTATTCACGTAGTTACGGATATAATGCGTGTCTCTACAACGCACTAGACTGTAAGGTAAAATTTTCTCACGTTAAAGGTATAAGTCGCCACACGGAATTAAACGATCGGCATTAAAGGCGTCCTCTTCTCTATTTTCTCTTCTTCTTCTTTTTCTTCTTGTGCTCTCCGTAGGGTATACAATGAACTCGGTGCCCTGAGCGCACCGCGGGACTTACAACTTGGCGCACAACAGACGAATCTGCGATTTCCGATGGCCGACGCACGTAAAGCTTCGACGCTCTCTCTTTTCTTCTGCGGCTGCACAAAGGGCAAACCGACTAAAAAAAAACTCTCAAGGTTAAAAAGAAGATGAACGAAGATACGAGTGAGCGAGCGAACGAGAGAGAGAGAGAGAGAGAGAGAGAGAACAGAAAAGCAAGAGAAAGGAGACCCTCTGTAAGGGCGGATTCTTTCTTTACCCATTTTCCACGATTCCCTTGCGTACTTCGAGGGTTTCCGAGAAATGCGCTCCTGCATCTCCGCGTCATTGCGCATTCCGCGTCACGGGAGAAGGACGCGGCGCTCTCGTTTTATTCGACGTATATAAGTACGCTTGCGCGCACGCTTACGTAGGACTCGGCACTTAAGAAACGTTGACGCGTCCGCGGCTTTTGCCACGACGAGGCGAACGCACGCGCGCGACTTGTTAAATTCAAGAAGTTCCATATACCCTTTGGCGAGAGAGCAGAAACGAGGAGAGAATCTTGAACCACGAAGAAACGGAGAGAGCGAGAGAGAGAGAGAGAGAGAGAGTATATATACGAAGAGGCAACGCGGGAATTTCCACCCGTTTTCGTAAAAAATCATTTCCCGAGGGATATCGAGATTCGGTAAAGGGAAATATTCACGAGAATGCTTGGCTCTGTCTGCCTACGTATGCAGCTAGGGACTCTCGTCGTCGTCGTCGTCGTCGTCTTTGTCGTCTCCTTTATGCAGACTTGTCTTTCTTTTTTTTTTCCCCGATCCTTTCCCTCCTTCTCTTCTACCTAGCTAACTCTCTGCTTGCCAGCTATAGAAATGCGCGAATATGGGAGTCTCTTTTCTTGAGCAAAGTGTCACTTTATATTTTTGAGTGACTTTCATTATGATCCCATGTGTCTGTTGGGTTGTTAAATAAGCAATGCACGATTGATCGCGATAGTATCGACAAAAAAAATTCGACTCGCAAATAAATATATAACGAAAGATCTTGCAAAATAAAATATATTTTAATCAAAATTCATACAAAGAGTAACATTGCATTTGTAGAATATCGTTAATGAGAAATCTTTCTGGATAATGCTTATTATTTATGCAAGATACTTTATTTTAATTCTAATACGATCAGTTACATTTTAATTAGACAATAAAAATTAAAACAAAATATTATTCAGTAATTAAATAATTACTAAAAACCTAAATATTAATTAAAAAATATTTTGAAACTAATTTTTAAATAACAAAATTAATTAATTAGAAATTTGTGCGTGAATTTATTAATTATCTAAGAAGTTGTCAAATTCTATAATATAACAACAACATAAATAAAATTATAATGAAAATTATAACGTTAAATATTAAAACGGCAACATAATTTGATAAACATAATGATTTATACCTAACGATCAATTTTGTTCACTTTAATACTACATGGATGTAGTTACTCCATACGTTAATATTGAAGCGTAAACAGTTACATCGTATTTAGTTATTGCAAGTTATTTAATTAATTTACCCCATATGAAAAACAGGGGTGTTATCAGTTAAACGCCTTTGTCCATCTCTTTCTTGATTTGTTTCTTTAGCTGCATGTGGCATCATAACTCTGATATAGATAGACCAATATTGATGCAGAATTTTGTTTTCATTATTCGAAAATATGGGTAAATGGGATTGTTTTTTAGCTTTTATTGATGGAAATTATGGAAATAAAGTTGTAAAACAATAAACTGTCATACAAATAAAGAGCTAATTTTATTATATCCAAATTTTTTATTTACTAAATTCAAGTTTTTATAGAATGTTAATATTCTAGAATTTTGAAATCAATATATGCCAACAATAAATAGACTTGAAATTAACTTTGCTCACTGTGTGTTTATTTTTATATAGTTAATGCGGTAGATTGTTAAAAACTACTTAATCATTTATAAAGTTTAACTTCTTTTTACCATTTTATTTTCATTAAGCGGGTAGTTAGCTCGCGGTGTACCGTTCTCGATTCATCGTTTAATAAGGAAACCAGCTGCCTTTTCACAAGGCTCTCCCCCCCCCCCTCACCCTCCCCAAAGCTCTAGTTTTAAGTTTGCATCTCTCCTCTTCTCTCTCTCTCTCTCTCTCTCTCTCTTTCTTTTAAGAGATAAAAACTAAAAGTTTCTCAACGCTTTATGCCACGTTCAATAATTTTCTTTTATAATATTTTTATTTTAATATACTTCTTGTTTCAATTATTGTTTGCTTTAAAGCGTTGTTTGACATTTACAAAAGCGAAGCTTTTTATAAAATAAAGAAAAAATTTTATTGTTTACTTTTATTAATTAGTCAGAGTTATTTCAATATTTCAATTTTTATTTTTCACATTTGCTTTCATTTATCTTAAATAAACAAAATGTCGTCTATTGTTGCACTTTATAACAGTGGGATATAAAAAACGAAGAAACGGAAAAAAAAAAGAAACACGAGAATAAATAAAAAAACCAAAGAATGAAATAATCAAAGCATGCATATTTAAGCAACCAATCGTATATATTTATTATTAATCTTTCTGAGTAATTTATCAATCTTGATAAAACCCTTTTGTAAACATCGCTTAAAGCGTACTTTACACATCGCAATCGTGCAACGCATTTAGTTAATCTATCGCTCGCGACAAAGAATTACCGGCGTATGTTACCAGATGAAAAAAAAAAAAAAAAAAAAAAAATTTGCGTCGCTTTGAGTTATTAATTTCCAATTTATTTATAGACTTTATATGCGCGTTTGTATATACCACCGGCTTGTACATATGTGCTCTTTCTAAGTACACACGCGTATATCCAACATTTTTTACTCTTTGCGTCGAAGGGCTGGTTTATAATGCTCATGCTATACACACCCACGTGCATACATAAAAATGCGCGCGCTCACATAGACAGGTGCTACGCTCGCGCGCGTGCGAGTGTATAGCGTGACGATGCGTTGAGCGAGAGAACGAAGCAGACGCTTTTATGCACGGCTGGGCTGCATTTCGCTGCTACACGGCCTTTATCCACGGCCACTCAAAGCCTTCACTCGCTCTAATCCGCTACGCTAGTGTCTGCGCGCGTACGTGTGTATACGCGTATTCACATCTATATTCAAGTACAAATATATACGTATATACGTGCTATACGTATGCGTACACGATGTGTCGTCCGTCATCTAGGGTTCCGAGTTAATTAAAGTTAATCCGCGTTTGAATCGCGCAGCTTCGAGAAAAGAGTAAAGAGAGAGAGAGAGAGAAAAAAATATTGAAACACGATAGGAAATAGAAGAAAAAAAGAATGTAAAGGGGAGAAGAAAACGGTAGGTAATACGCAGCTCGATAATTGAGAGGCCAGAACTTGCCTGATGACTTAACCATTCTTTACCGTTTTTTTGGCTACTCGCCTTTTTTTTTTACAAATTAAAAGATTCAAAAGGGAGAGAACGAATTGTATCGTCGGAGATTCTCGTAATTTATAACTTCGTCGTTAACACGAAAATAGCATATTAACTGGAGCACGAGATGTATTGGATAGTTTAACAGTTAAAAAGGATAGAGACGCGTCTAATCAAGTTAATGTGTATACATTAACTGCGGAAACGTTGCATACACAACACCTCGGAAATAACGTTTTATCGATTACTTTTCCGCGTATTCAAGCGGAGTAGGTGTCGCTTGAATTCTTATTAATGAAAGGTTTAAAATAGCTTTATGTTTCTAGGATAAATGTACAAATACCTATTATTGGAGATTCTCTAAGATACGGTTTAATTGAATTATAAATATAAATAGATAATCGATTTTTTATACGTTTTATAAAAATAAAAAAAAAAAAAAAAAAAAATTATTATTTTCTAAACATTGGAAAATAAAAAATGTTTTATCAGATTATTTTCGTTTTTTTTTCCAATATTAAATCATTGACTGAAGCTTTAAAAATGCCCACAAACCGTATAAAATTTATTGATTTACCGGCAAACGTGCTCAAAGAAAAATAATAGTATTTTAAAAGAAAATACTGAGAACGAGTGGCAGAAAAATCGTGAATTGCTGAAAATTTTTCTTTTTCCTATACCTCTTT
This sequence comes from Chalcis sispes, assembly GCA_949987625.1. Taxonomy (NCBI): domain Eukaryota; kingdom Metazoa; phylum Arthropoda; class Insecta; order Hymenoptera; family Chalcididae; genus Chalcis; species Chalcis sispes. Next base: position 23,950,516 of record OX465097.1, on the reverse strand, counting down.
TTTTCTTATTCACAAAGATGACACTTGACGGATATAAAATTTTTAAAAGAAACACTTTTAAGTCATACTTGCATTTGTTCGTAAAAGGCTAAATTTGGCCTTTTATAAAGAGAGAAAATTCTATTTTTCGTATATACTCTGTGGAAAATTATGAAAGTTTGAAGCGTTTTATAACTTTTTCTTCTTTTTTTAATTTATAATGAAAGTCGCTATTAAATTATAATAAAATATATAAAATTAAAATATAAAGAGTGAAAACTACTTAAAAGTAACACTATCATAATTATATGCTTTAACTTCTTAGAATAAAATTTCTCAAACTTTGAAATTATTTTGAAAAAGAAGAGAATCGAGTTTAGTTTTTTTTGTAAGTTCAAAAGTTTTACTTATCATTTATTAATGGTAAAATTAAAGATATAAGTTAAGCTGTAGCGTGCTGCAACGCGCAATTTTCAAAATAATTTTATCACAGTTTGAAGATATCGGAAGATTGTTAAATAAATTTAATATAATCGAAAAGATTAAGATATTTTAAATGAGGTTGCAAAGAGTACAAAGAGTCATAAATTAATACTCCAAAGCGCTTGTGTTAAAGCCGGAGAGGAAAAAAAAAATTTAGCTGCAGCATCCTTTGATGTTATTTTCTCATAATGCTCCCATAACAAATTAATTTAAATTTAGAATAAGCGAAAGAGCTTTGAATACTGTAATAAACCAGATGCTGTTCTATCTTTCCCATTTTCCCTCTCTCTTTCTCTCTCTCTCTCTCTCTCTCTTTCTCTGCAAACAAGGTAGTAAAGTAAAAAATTAATGAAATTTCCTTCTCCGACGGCGTATACTCGCCGGCAATTACATATCCGCGGCCCGCTTATGCACATTTCGACTAACAGATAGAGAAGTTGCGCGCGCAACAACGCCAGCCTCTTCTCTCTCTCTCTCTCTCTCTTGCCCTCTCTACATATATATTATACTAGTTCCAACTGTTGGTTCATACAATATACGCGTACGCGTTCGCGCTTTCCCAGCTCCGCATAAGAAATTGCAATTTAAACATCGGATCTAAATTTCCAGCAGCCTTTGCCATTTTCTTACAAACTCCGCTAGTTCGACGAAAGTTCGCGGATCTGTTTGGATGCGCGAGAGGCTCAAAGAAGAGACGAATTATTGAAAGGGATATTTTGACGCGACAGCTGCGCCATCCGATGTTTTGCAAGTTTATATGTATAAAAAATAACTTAATAAGCAGGTATTTGTATGTATATTTATCTGCATAAAATTAATTAATTAATGTTGAAATTTATCAAGTATACATTCGCGCAAAAATTGAAAGTTTGAATAAAATTTTTATTTTACATGTTTATGGTATTGCTGATAATTCGATTTAACGATTAGTATGAAGATTTTACTCGATTTAATTATAAACCATTATTCGACTATAAAGAAACTCTCGTTAAGGAAGTTTATAAATATTTCAAATATTGGTTTAGTATTTTACTACTAATTTTTAAAGCAAAAAAATTACTTTAATGCTCGACTCGCGATTCACGCAACTACAATTGCTGCGTGATTAAAATACATTTTTTTTTCTTCAATTAGCAGCTTTTTAATAAATCATTTGAATTACAGTTTTTTATTTTACAAACTAAATTGAGTCGTTATTGAGTAGATGAAACAAATTATTAAATTCGTTTTTGTTTGATACATTATTTACTTTGTCATTTTTTTCGTTACATCTTAATATACATTGATTATCAGCAGGCCAATTAAAAAAAAAAAAAAACTCGATACTACGATAAAAATTTTTTTATAAATTTTATCAATTTATTAATGGCGTATGGGCAGTTTATTAAGAATTAAAAACTTAACATATGTATACTTGACAAGAATTTTTAATATAAATAAGCGTAGTCTTTCTGCCGCAAGGCTTGTGAATATTTCACATCCCTCGTAATCTTCCATTCTTCCGCGTGACTTTAAATAGTCTGGGTATAGGCGCAATGTTCGCGCCATATGCAGCGCGCGCGGTTTCACCGCCGGGATATAACAGAGCCCCGGCTGCAGGAAAACTTGGTAATGAATTCACGGCGCGCAGTAAACGCTCGACGCGTTTCTCTCTCTCTCTCTCTCTTTCTCTCTTTCTTTTACATGTATACACGCGTGCACGTACGCTTATTCGGTTAAAGAAAATAAGGAACTCGGCAGGGCAGGGATAGGCAAGAAATTATTGTATCGCGTGAACTCCCGCGGTTTGAAAAAACGTTATATCGATAAAAGAGGGAGAAAGAAGGAAGCGAGAATAGCGAAAGTGTGATTTACGCGATGAAAACAAAGCCGTGGCGTAATACCGGCAGCTCTTGCTCTCCCACTCACTTTCGCATACTTAAAAAGGAGCGATAGCGATTAGGGAAGTTCATACGGCAAGTATAGTGGGACAACTGAGAGATTTTGTATATGTACGAACATATAGACGAATGCGGTATATAAGTGTCGGGGCTAGAGGAGAGTAGATGACTGCAAACCCGGCGAGTGAAAAAGTTTTTCAGTTCTAGCTCGGCGTATATCGCGCGACGATGAGTTTCCGCGCCGGCAAACTTCCCGGGGCTCTAGGAGAGTCGCGCGAAATGAAAGGTACGCGAGGCTTTCATGAATTTTTTTATTGCACTTCGTCAATGTTTGTTGTTGGGACCTTTTATTTTTCGCTCGTGACTCCGCGTCCCAGTTATACGCGTTCAAGGCTATTTGTTTTTCCTTTGCTTGGCTTTCTATTTTTTTAGGACTGAATTTCGGTGGCTACCCCGTTGACGACGAGCTTTTGGTTCACACATATACACACACACACACACACGCGCGTATGTGCGTACACGTGTACGCGCGCACTCACACTCGCACGGCGAGTACGCAACGGGAGGAGCAGTTTCGTTTCGGTATTAAATTACAATTTGCTGAAAACACACAAAAGAGCTCGAAAATCGACTTTGTGCAAATTTCGCGCGTGTGTTTTACGATGCGTATGTATGTATATATATATATATATATATACTCCGTCGCGATAAGTATGTGGATTTAATATGTTAATTTTTTTCTTTTTATACTAATAACTAATGAATTATCAAAAGTTTTTTATTGCTTTTTGTGCATCGTAAATTATTATCTATTATTGTTTTTATTTACGAGAATAGGAAGAATAAATTGACTTGAAAATTTATGTATAAATTATGCTTATAAAATGATAAATAAATTGCGATACAATAAATTACAATTATAAGTAATCGTGTACTATGTCTAGTTGAAGAACTTGCCGTTAACCCTTTACGGTCTAAAGTCTCTCTCCGCGAACGTAAACTTTAGCCTCTTTAAAATATGACTAATTCATCTAATTTTTTTCTGAAAAGTACCTTTAGCCACTATTTTCGGGTGTGCTCTTTCTGAATCTGCTATTAGAAATTAAAAAAAATACACTCAAATCTTATTTTTTTTCGATTTAACTTAAAAAATTACAAATTTTGTAAAAATGTTACAGAGCAAAAAGTGCTTAGAATTAACCAAAGAATACGTGTGAATTTTTTCAAAATTTTTTGAGACGTTTTTGAATTTTTGGACAGCGACTTTTCGAAAAATCCCATAAATATCTCAAAAAATTCTGAAAAAATTCACGCGTATTCTTTAACCGATTCTAATAATTTTTACATCAGTACAATTTTTTTTAAAAAGTTGATTCTCCTTGAGTAAGGAGATGACAAATTCAGTTGATGACGTTACGCATATATGGCTCATACAGTTACGCTTATATTGCTTTTCCGCCTCTGATAACTAAATTTTAACAAAATAAAATATCTATTTCTTATTTCAATTCTGAGACTATTCGTTTTCGGGCATTTCAAATATATTACTATATCCATAGTACATATCATTTCATTTACTCTCAAGTAATCACAACTACGTGAATTTGCTAAAATCATAAATAAGTTATAATTTTTTGTTTATCCTTATCACTATGCCTAAAAGAAAGTCGGATTATGTCCCTGTTAGAAGAAGTGAAAGGCAAAAGTATTTAGTCGAAATCACAGAAGACGATGATTATGTTGTAATACCTAATGCCGATGATTCGAGTGAATCGGACATTCCTATTGAAGACGAAGATGAAAGCGATGAGAGTGAAGTTGAGTGTCATGAAACCAACTATGAAAACTTTTTGAACAAATTTTACTTATGCAAAAATGATTAGAATCGGTTAAAGAATACGTGTGAATTTTTTCAGAATTTTTTGAGATATTTTTGGGATTTTTCGAAAAGTGGCTAAGTTCAAAAATTCAAAAACGTCTCAAAAAATTTTGAAAAAATTCACACGTATTCTTTAATTAATTTTAAGCACTTTTTGTTCTGTAACATTTTTTTCGTTAAGTTGATCCTGTTCTCGTAAATAACTGTCGAAGTTTTATTTTACACTGAATTGTTTCAACGGCCATTTTGAAGCGGCTGTTACAGCTTTTTAAAAACGGAAGATCGCATCAGAAAGGTAAGAGATTGAGATCACTCATGATATAAATTATTCCCATTTAAAGATATTAAAATTCATAGAAAATATGGAATTTATAATAAAAAGAACGAGGTCAAAAATTGTAACTTTTTAAGTTAAATCGAAAAAAAATAATATTTGAGTGCATTTTTTTGAATTTCTAATAGCAGATTCAGAAAGAGCACACCCGAAAATAGTGGCTAAGGTACTTTTCAGAAAAAATTAGATGAATTAGTCATATTTTGAAGGAGCTAAAGTTTACGTTCGCTGAGAGAGACTTTGGGTCGTAAAGGGTTAATGATTAGAAAATCGTATAGAATCCGACTATTGAATAAAAATTTATAAAAATAATTATTTTCGATATTTTCTGAATAAAGTAACAATCATATTTACACGTCAAGCAATTTTTGCAGCTCGATTATTTTAAAAAAATAGTGTCATTTACAGATGAGAGAGATGTTACTTTTTCATTTTTTCACCAAACAAGATTAGCGACGTTTACTATACCGGCGTGCTGTGCTCGTTGTTTCCTTCCATTTCCGCTTCTCTTGCAAGAAAGCTCGCAAAGGAAATTTGCGTGTTTAAGTCCAACCCAGACGACAGCTTGCTTCCGTCGGCGTTTAAGTGGCGCGAGTTTAACGCATATTTTGAAATCGCCCGAGAGCGTTTTGTTTGAAACAACGGAGCTTGTACTACGTTGTTATTATTGTTCTTAAATTGTTACGTTTATAATGTTATTTTTATTCGCATGGATGTGAATTATTATTATTATTATTATTATTATTATTATTATTATTATTATTATTATTATTATTATGTAAAAAGCGGATAATGGTTTAAAAAAATTCGTTTGCCTTTGTACATAAATTAAAAATTATTAACTATTGCATTAATGTTCAAAATTTTAAATTTCAAATTACGGTAAACAATTCAATTAAAAAGTATAATTTGAAATATTTATATTAATAATAACGTTGAATTTTTTAAAGAAAAAGTAAGAAACAAAGTTATATTTCGTCAAAAACAGTTAGCAAAGTAACGTTAAGAAAAACTCATGTTTATCTGAAAAGAAATTTATTGATGTTTCGCTTTTTATAATTATAAAAATATTTTAAATGTTTTTATTTGATTTGCACACAAAGTGATCAGATACTTGGTCTTTTTTTTTTTTTCTAGAAAAATATCTAAAGAAAATTCACAAAAATATTTAGCAAATATTTATGTAAAAATTAATGTAAAAAAATTTCACAAATCCATTGATTGATTCAGGCAACATTTTCATTATATAAATGTTCAAAACATAAGCAAAAAAAAATCCTTCCTTTCAATAAAAGTCAAAATATATAATATATAATTGTTTCTCTCCCATTACGTTCCCTTGTTTTTTTTTTTTTTTTTTTTTTTTTTTTTACCTCGTCAAAGCACCTACAAGAGCGCGCGGCAGCGCGATAATATTCGTTCTCGTGCAGTTACAACAATTCCAGCAGAAAATGAAAGAGGCGGAGTGCGAGGTGGACAAAATAGAATGGAAGGCGTGCTTTCGCGGTCGACTAAAAAAAAAAAAAAAAAAAAAAATTAAGTCCCTTTTTCCTGCGCGAGATTCCGCCGCCGAGGCGGAAACTACCGGTGATTGTACCAGTGTATATGTATATAGATGTATACCAGGAGCACACCGCGCGTAAACCAATTTCACTCTCACTCTCTCTGGCGCGCGCGCGCTTATCTTGCGTGACCAACTTTCCTACGCTCGAGCCCTCGCGAAATCCGAGGAAGTTAGAAAGAGAGAAAGAGAGAACATTGGGATGGACGGCGAGGGTAAGAGAAAAAATGAGAAATTTCGAGGCCAAGGTATTTCAGATCCTCGGCTTGATAGATCGAGCCATAGAGATTCCACGGATTGCTACTGCTTATTTTTTCTTTTTTTATTTTTATTTTATGCGAGTACTTTCGGTCTTATATTCTGTGCTTTCGCGCGTTTATAGTTATCGATTGGAGGTCATTGTAAAGCTTTGGATAAAGTGCGCTTCGTCGAGAGAGAGAGAGAGAGAGAGAGAGGGATGCTATCGGGGCTAGTGTTGCGGATGCATTAAGCTACGTGTTTACGTCGGTATGCGAAAATATACGAGCGACTTTAATGTCGTTCTTTTGATTTAACTGTTTATCTTTTCCCTTCAATTTCTTTTTTTCGCTCGTAACGATATAATCTTATCCGATAAAATTTTCGCTTCTTCGAGTTTTGAAATGTTTATCTTTTAACTGTACTATAAAAAATGTGCGTAATTTACATACGTATTATAAAAAATATTCTTCTTATCATTAGTTATACACATACGTTATTCATTTAATAATAAAAAAAAAAAAAAAAAAAAATAAACTTCACTCTATTAAAATTTTAATGTTTAAACTCGTGCATTAGATTTTCTTATACATGATTTGCATTTTTATTATACTTCTTTTTATTTATAAATGGTTAAATTGAAATTTTAAAATCAAAGTAGGTACATTTTTTATGTTGTTATTGTTCTTTTTACATAAAACATACAAATGCAGTATCATATATTTTTATTTATTTCATAGCTTAGCTGTGCGTTTGGGTAAAATATTAGATTAATGCAAAAGAATTAATAGCATTGATAAATTAAATATAAATACTACACATTTATTCTTATGACGATAAAAAAAAAAAACATTATTCTATGGTCTCGTTTATGGTCACAAAATTGAAAGCAACATTGTGCTGTCATCGATGAAAATTAAAATAAAAAAAAGAAAAGAAACATATTTTCAGTTAATGTTAAACCCAAAAGCCTTTCTCCTCACAACAAAGTCGACTCAATCAAAAAATAAAATACTCGGCAATCAAAGCGATGCGTTACGATTGCGCGATTCGAGGTATACGCGTTATAACGCTTCAAATGTAGAGAATAAACCCGTCGGTGTTTAAACTATTTATCAAAGTTTGATTAAAAGTCGAAAAGCTCCGGTGCGCAAGCACCATCGCGAGCCGAAAACCAATGGTAGGAAAATCCAGTAGCGGCGATTAAATTTTCCGCGCCCCCTCGTCATTCTTCGTTTCCATTTCGATGAATACGAGTGAAGAAGCTCCGACGAGTATAACCGAGTATTCATATATATATATATATATATATATATGTACGCCGCACCTCCGGCGGTCCTTTCGTAATTAAATTTTTAATATCCCTCGCGAAGTTCTCCGGTCACTGGGCGATGAGAGAGCGAGAGAGAAACGAGAAGCGTAGGTGAGGGAGGGGAAGGTTAAGGGAGCAAACGAGATTTTCGCCGAAGAAAATCTCATCGCGCACTTACGTATACGAGCTCGCCTAAGGAGGGAAAAACGCGCTTTCGAGCGAGTTAAATGGGTAATACAGCCGAGTTGGCGTTGTAACTATAGAAGTAAAGAAAGCGAGAGAAAGAGAGAGAGAGAGAGAAAGGGAGAAAGAGAATAGGATTGCTGCGTTAGAACGTTACGCGGGAAGGAAAACGAGTCTTTTTTGAATATTTATGGGAGAAATTTTGTGAGGTTGAAATTTCGTTTTTCCATTTCCTTCTTCTTTTATTATTATTATTTTTTTTTTTTTTTCATTTTGTACGAGATATTTTTTGCAACAGTTTGACGCGATGAAATGAGTTTTGCCGAGTATTGTTTGAACATGCTAATTACATAAACTAACTGTAAAGGGACGATTAAAATGTAATTTTTAGCTGCATGAATATTTATTTGAAAGTTCGCGTACAAAGCATTGAAATTTTCACATATAAAACGCTCAAAATAGTCACTTTTTAAATTGAATTTCCCTGACATGAAAATGTTGCCTTTATGAAAAAAGTGATCTTATTTTTGTGATTGTGCAAAAAATTTATTTTTTTATAACTGAGAAAAAATTGTCAGTATAATGAAAATTTAAAAATATTATTACGATGACATCATAAAGCAGTATTAGCATAATAATTATGGATAATTATATTTTGGTGATATAATGTTATTCTTAAGTTTTAAAAACTTTTGTAAATAATTGAGAAGAAGAAAATAAAGCAGTTTGTATATGAAATCGTGTATTGATCTAATTTATGCAGTCACTTTATTCAGAAATTGTTGGATAATGTAAGACTAAAGTAAGTATCTTATAGAAAATTTCCATCAACGAAGGTACCTCATTATACATAATAAGTAAAATAAAGAGTCAGAAAAATAAAGGCAATTTGGAGCGAGGCAAGAGGAAGCGGCAGGGATTGGATGTGTAGTAATCGAGCATTAAACGGTGCGAGTTTGGCGATAAAAAAAAAAATGAAAGAGTCCTGAGCAAAAAGCAATGGAACGGACGATTTCGAAGAAGGTAAAGACGAGACAAGGTACGGTAGAATCGTTCTCGTCGTTTTCGTCGTCGCCACCGTCATCGTCGTCGTCTTCGTCTTCGTCTTCGGTATAAAAGGATCTCGAGTGTACGAGAGTGCGAGAAAGAGAGAAAGAGAGATAGAGAGATAGAGAGAGATGGGGAGGGAGGAAGGAGGGAGAGTAAGCGGTTCTCTCGCGGGCCAACGTGGTAAGAGCGACGGAAAGTGTTTATCCTTGAGATTGGACGTCCCCGGGAGCCATCTTCGTAATCCCCTCGTGGCAATCTCGTAATCCTCCCTATAACTCGACGCGGCTGCGCTATAGCGAGAGGAGCGAGCGAGACCTTCCTTTTACTTGCTTCGTTCTATCCTTATGTTCACGCGCTTTCTATCTCTCTCTCTCTCTCTCTTTTTACTCTCACTTTTTTGCCTTGCTTATACGTATACGCGTAATTCCTTGACTCTGGCCATCGCGGAATGGGCAACCTTAGAGAAGGAGTCTAGCTTTAGCTGGCTTTCGTTATTTCGTATATAGGGTGGCCAGGGGTGTGCACAGATTTCAACTTTTCTTTTCTTACCGTCGTGAAAGCGAGAAGGAGAAAAAGAATAAGGGAAAGGAAATCGGGGACAATCGCGCGATGCGGCTTCTGCTCTCGTTACTTTCACTGTCTCTTTTCCTCTTTGTACGAGTTTCTCTCTTATAGACGAAAATAGTCGCTTTACTCTTAATGTTTGTGCCTTTTGTTCTTGACTCTTTGCGCGTTGCTTCTATTTTTTTCTCAATTTTTTTGTTTTCGGTTTTTTTTTTTTTTTTTTTTTTTTGCTTTAATTTTTTTTCTTCCTCCGAGTTTTATTTCAATTTATATTTTTAAGGAAGTTGTGAATTTTAATAGGAAAATACAAGAAAGGCCAAAATCTGTGTCACTTTACATGTAATTTAACTTTGTACCGGCAGAACTTTTACAAAAGAGAATTTTAAAAAAATATAGTTTATTTACGAGCGAAATTTTTAATACATGATGCAGAAGATATTTATTGTGGTCACGATTGTATTATTTAATAAAAATACACGCGCCATAAAAATTGGTGATAAGCCAAACAGAAACGTTTAAATATAAAATTTATGTAGATTACCTCTAACGGTTTTTACGCAAAACCATAAAAACGACTGTAAACATCATTTTATTTTTGACTTTCTATATCTTTTTATATTCGTTTACTTTTTATTACAGATATTCCTCTAAAGCATTAAATGCTTGATGTATAAAAAGATTTTTAAGCTTAATGACTTATTATTAATTGTTTGAAAATTAATAATTTTTTCATTACGATTTTTACGTCAATTTTATCTGCAGTTACTGCAAAAGTTATACTTTTTTAAATTTAAATTCTACAAAGCTATTTATAAAATTTTAAAACAATTATGTATATCAAAGGTCGAATAAAATAGCAAGTTCTAAAAAAAAAATCACTAACAAAAAATATGAAAAAAAAAAAAAAAAAAAAAAAAAACTAAAAACAAAATTATATGTTTATACAATACCAAAAAATTTTCTTCGATAGGTCGCTTACAGATCAAACATACATGTGTACAAGTTGCTTACATATCAACAGTTAACACCGAAGCCATGTGTATTCTAGAAATCAAATGTCGCGTGACTACAAGCGACGGTAAACAATCAAGGGAAACCTCGACAAAAAGCGAGGAGTATCCACAAGACGTTTGTTTCCTTTATTGCGCGTCTATTTACTGTATGATACTACAAACTTTCAGTATATAGGATATAATACTAGACAAAAAATCGATCGATACGACGGCGTTCCGATACGCTTAAATACACCGATTGAGAAAATTACTTGATTCAAGAGAAATGTTCTCTTAAAAGTGGATTACTCGTTTCAAATCATTCTGTTTTCTTAATTAAAAAAAAATAAACTCTTTCTTGAAGTTTGAAATTCCTTATCCAGGAACTTGATCCTTCAACGAAACATTATTTTTCTTAAACTTGAGTGTATTGAATTCTTTTTAAACGAGATAAATATACATTTGTCTCAAGAAAATCTACTCTTCGTTTAACAGTCGGCCATTTTGATTGAAGAAAATCGATAAGTTGAAATGAGTAATTTTTTTAGTTTTAGTTTTATTTTCTAGATTTTTAATTACTTTGATTTAAATTTGTTAATCTTTCATAACTTTCTTTCTCAAATTCTCAGATAGGAAAAGAAAACTTGTAGCTGATGTAGTGATGATATCTCAAAGGAAGAATATTAAAACCAAGAGTAGAAATTCTTGAGGCAAAAAAAAAAAAAAATAAATAAAAAAAACAAAAACAAAAACAAAAAATAACATTTTCCTTCATAACGATTTTCTTGCTTAAAAATTACTTGTCTTGAATCAAGTTAACTTTTCTATCCGGGAACAGAATTAAAATTGTCGGACAGTTTTAAATCAGCAACAGAATTCATTCTCGGCGATTCATTTATTTCTCTTCCTCAATACTTGAAGCTGCTCCTATCTTTTTACGCGTTTATAAAAATTGACGCGCACGGTCCGCAAACACAGAAGCGAACCGCCCGAAAGCACCGTTCAGCGTTCCCAACGAAAGGTAAACCTTTACCGCGCCAAAGCAAACACGCGCCTTCTTCTTTTTCTTTCTCTTTTATTTTAGTTTAACCCCCTCCCGTGTTACTTCTTTGTCTCGCTTTTCTCTTTTTCGACTCTTTATCTTCTTTCTTTTTCACGACGTGTTTCTTCGGAGCTTTCTTCCCATGATGCGCACGAGTTACCTTCGGATATCCAGGATAAGAGATTTTTGTCGTCGCCGTTTGGGTTACGCTCTCCCAGGAAAACTAAAGCATTTACCCAGCGCTTTATTTTACTTTTCCTTTTCCGTGGGACAAGTTGAAAGAGCAAATTATTGCGCGCTTTCCGCATTCTTCTTAAATGGATGCGGTCGACCGAGATATTAAGTATTACGGAAGGAATTACACGTGCAAATTTTCCACGCGTTTCTTTATGTTTGCGGAGGCAATATAACGCGCGAATATTGCGAAATCGAGATGACGAATGGTATTACTGTACATAGAATAGATAAATATTAATTAAAGGATTTCGTCCGAGTTACGATGAAAAATATTCGAGCTTAAATTTATTTCTAGAGCGAATTATCGTTTCTTTTTCCGTTTTTTATTGCCCTTGACGAAAGTAACAAAGTCGATTGGTCGTTAGTTTAGCTTTTTTTTTTTTCAATTTCATGTATTTTATTTCATAAATTGTCGCTCTCCAAGCAATGTTTATACGAAGTATTTCAATATTTATAAATCTTGTTTAAGCCATGTACTGCATTGAAAAAAATTCTAATTTCAAGAACAAATTAAAATTAAGGCATTTCTTTCGGGAGAACCGAATTTATGAATATAAAACACGTCACAACAAGGGATAGACTGGCGTTTTTCAAAATATTCCATATTGTCAAAAAGTAATTAGCGACGTTCTGTATATGCAAGACAGCTCTTTCGAAAAAAACCTGTTGAAATTCTATTTCAAAAGTGAGCCGAGGACGAACTGCAAGACGAAATCCAATTTATTTTTGCAAGATGAAAAGAATGCTTTCAAAGAAAAAGCAAGACTAAAAGCTATTCCGCAGTTAGAAGGGGTTCGCGCTGAAAAAGTATAGAGGTAAACTTGAGCGGCTCAAAAGAGGTTATTTCTAAAAGTACTGTGAATATTATTCTTATACAATATACATGTATTGCAGTCAACACTTAAGAATCCGTAATTTCTACAACAACGGCGCGGAAAGGACTTAATTCCGAGAGCTTTCAAGAGTTTCCAATCCTTCGTAAAGAGAGAGAGAGAGAGAGAGAGAGAGAGAGAAAAAGAGAGAGAGAAAGGCGGAAAATTCCGACAACAAAGAAAGACAGCTAACGGAGAGCTCATTGCGAGGCATACGGATCCACTCCGTCTCTCTTTAACGCTTAGACTTGCGGGCGGGCACGTGTCGTTAAATAAATGCGTTTGTTTAGAATGACAAAGAATCTAGAAGCGGGGACGAGCCTGGTTTTACAACTTTACGATCTACGAATATTTATCTTGTTTATCTTTTTTTATCGCGATTTACCGCCGTTTTGTCACTGCTTTTTCTTACTTGCAAATATATACATATATATATATATATATATATATATATATATATATATATATATACATTTATTTATACATGCATGTGAGATGTGATATTTTTTATTGTGGACGGAGATGTAACAAAAAGAAACATTAAAGTTAAAAAATATATACACAAATAAGAGGACTAAAGAGGATTTCTTATGAAATAAATGATATTTTATTAAAAATATCGCGAAAATGCAAAAATATTGTTGGAAAAATTACAATGTTTACGATAGAAAGTATTGAGTTAAAATAAAACATTGGTTTTATCAGTTGAATTTTTTTTTTTTTTTTTTTTTTTTTTTTGATATAAAAAAATGTATTTTAATCGAAAAAAATTGTTTTATTTTAATTTATTTTCAAATATTTTTAATTAAATTTTATTGATAATTTTAATAAATTCAAGTTTTACTTAATTTAGGTCAATATTAATATAAAATGATTAAATTCAATGATAAAATTAAAGGAGCAACAATTAAAATTAAAGCATACGTACTCACGAGTTAAGCAAGGTTAATTATATTCTAACATTATTATTCAAAAGATTACAATTTTTAATTATTCATAATTAACTTATTTCTACCATGTTTTTTACAATGAAGTATTACGAACTCGTTTTTTAGTTGCCTTTTCAGAAACTTTTTAACTTTTTTTCTTTACGAACGATAAAAATTTCTCATATGCTCCTACAAGCTAGCAAAATAAAGACGGTATTGCTAAAAATAATTCATTGAGGCCATTAATAAATACAATTAAATTTTGTGAAAAGAAGAATTTTCATTAACAAATTATAGTAAATTTATTTAATACAAAATATTTTTAAAAATTTAGGTTCGTTGTTTTTGGATGAAAATCAATAGAAAAAATAAAGATAAGCCGCAAATGAGCTCGACATGGTAGCAAAATTATTTCCGTCTACTTAAATTACAAATTCGACCACAAATTTATGTACGTAGCGATCTTGAAAACCGTAGACAGGTCAACTTTTGAATTTCACTCAATTGGAAAATATGCCTGTAAAAGGGTTAGTACCAAATTTCGAATTTATTTAATTACCTTAATACGAATGTTATAAAAATAGCTTAGATACTTTTCAAATTAATCATGAAGTAAAATAAAATAAAATAAAATTTTCCTTTTCCAATTTAATTTCATTAATGTAGTGACTATCTTAAGGGAAGCTAAAACAGAACTTCAGAGAAAAGTACAGGAAAATGAGCGAAAAATGATAAATAATAAAAAAAGGTGGCGATAAGCACGTAAAAAAGTTAGAAGAGCATAAGAGTGAGAGAGATAGAAGTGACTGGAGAGATTCAACTGACTGACGGCTATTGTAGGAGAATATGGCAGAGAAAGGGCGAGAGCTTAAACCAGAAAGAGACAGACTTAAGCAGATCCCACTTTTCTGCAGACAGTTAACGGGTTTTGTTTCACTTATATTCATGTGTTTGCTCTTATGGATGTTGCAACGTAACACTCGTGATCCATAGGAGCCTACGAGATTGGCAAGGGAGAGTGAGCGTGCATTAATGTATTCCTCTTTCTCTTTCTCTGTCTCTCTTGAAACAAAAAAAAAAAAAATTAGTCGGATTAGTTTTCCGGGCAAGCTTTTGATTTTTAAGCTCTTCTCGTTTTACGTTATCTTTTTCCCGTGCTTAAGATTCGCGACTCTTTCAACTCTCTCTCTCTTTCTCTCTATAATTCTTTGCAACTCTTCATCTCGCCCTGTCTTCTATAATCTCCATTCTCCATATGCCAGCAAGTGAACCGGGCATTCAAAAGGATTTTCTTTAACCCGCCATTCCAGAAATCTAAGAACTCCATCTTGCGCCTCGTTATTTACCTTCTCACTATCATCTTCTCCCTTTTTACCTCTTAACATTCGGCGCTTTTGGTTCTCAAGCGTTCCAAATGCCGCCTTCGTTATTTCGTTGTACTCCTTTCGCAAATTCTTCCCTCGATCTTTCTCCCTCGTACCTTGTAGCAGCACGCGTTTATATGCGAGTGCAGCGGCAATCGCGTTGGTAGCAGCGAACCACGGAAATGAAGGCTTTGTCGGATTGTTAATTAAAGCTCGTAACCGACAAAGCACCGGCGGGTTAGGCGAATGCGCGAGCGAATTCGTATCGGACGGAGCTAACGAAGGCTGCGTTCTCCGACGCATCGAGCAAGCCTTTATATTCCGTAAACTAACAACTACGAGGCGAGCTGAGCCACGCGACAATGAAATTCGATTGCTCTCTCTCTCTCTTTCGTTCAATTTCGTCAAAGTACACGCATAATAGGTACCGAATGCAAGTGACTTAAAAAATTGGTTTCGCGACGACAGCCTCGATGTTCTATGTATTTTTCGTCCCGTCGCTCTACAAAATGAGAACGAAGACGCGGGAGAAATGTTTGTTTAGACTGCGAGACAATTTGAGCTGCAATGCATCGTTAACAAAGTCTGGCTAGCTCAAACGAAAATTGATTACACTTAATAAAAGTTTCTTGAATAATTTATACAATGTTGATTGATAAATTTTTTTTTTTTTTTTTATCGATCGATTGTTTAATCAAAATCAAAAATCATTTCCTATACTTTTATACTTTTTCGGTGTTATTAAAAAGGCTAAATTTTATTTCAAATTAAAATAATTTAAAAATAAAAGAATATTTATAATTTAATTAATTAGAATCTTCTTTTAAAGGATTACTCGCTACTTTATTTAAATGATGTCTTGGAGAATAAATTCAGATTAAATTTGGAAACTCGATGGATTATAAATTTTAAATATGGATTAATAATAATAATTTATAAAGACGTATAGAACTTTAAAGTTTTCGATTTATTTTTAAAAAATTAACATTTAAAACAAAGAAAAAAAATGTACAAAAGTAGAAGCGAACGAAAAAGAAAAAAATCAAATACGAAAAAAAAGCGCGCTTCTTTTCTACTCGTTCGGGGGTTATTTGTTTCATTCGCTCGTTGACGCGAGCCGTCGAAAAAAAAAAAAAAAATTTGTTCGCTCTTGAATTCGAAAACGCGTCCGCGATGGGCGGGACACAGCAAAGTGAAAAAAAAAAAAAAGTCGTCACTCTCCTCTCTCTCTCTCTCTTCACTCTCGATGGCACTTCCCCTCCTCATTACTCACGCATTCCGTCGTAGAGTCGAAAATGCCGCAACATTACTCTCCCTCTCTTTCTCTCGGTTCACTTTGCTCCCTCCCAACGGAGCCACAGATTTATGAGGCTGCTCGAGAGTAGACGTTATATGACACGCCCGCGATGAATGCGCTTTTTGTTCCCGAACCCTGACTTATATATATATACACATATATACGAATCTTTCTCTCTCTCTCTCTCTCACTTTCTTTTTTTCTTGTGGGCCCAGTGCATGTGTTTCTACTTAAAAGCACGCCATGGAGTCTTTATGCAGATACCAAAAGGCACAAAATTCTTCGACGTTCGTTTGGAAAAAATTTTTCTTTTTTTTTTTTTTTAAAATAGCGTTAAGGAATTAATGACCTCCTTTTCTTGCTAATTAAACGCTGATGGCGTGATTGTTAGACAGCAGAGTGAAAAGATTGATGATACTTTGCCGGTAAAATAAATGTCGATTTTAAAATTTCAAGATTTAAAAGAATTTAACGAAAATGTAAAATTTTGTGTAATATTTATAAGCGATTCAATTGAATTAAACTTTTAATAAACGTTTTTACTCTTTTCCCTTCATATTTCTATCCGAAATTGAATTACAAACGTTTATAAATAAAAAATAATTCGATACCTCAAAAGTATTCAATGCTATTTTTCTAAAATAACGAAATTTTTTTTTAGAATTTAATTAAAAATAGAAGAATGAAACAAAAGAACAAAGCAAATATTTTTCCTCCACATATATGCACATTTCATTTACACTAGACGACTTTGATTGGCAGGAATCTCGGAAAAATTTCTCATTTATGATTGCCCTTACTTTTTTTATAACTTCATTGCGCTTCGCGTTACTGGTAAGTGAAAACTATATCTCTGATTCGTCATGTCGCGGCGTCAACCGTACGTCAATGTTCGTTATCGTTGCAAGAAACGAAGGCCTTCGCGCAAAACGTACGAACTCGTATATAAGTATATATATATGTATGTATACACGCGAATCGTTCACCGAAACTCACGATCGGAGCTATATAACTAATGGCCGACCATTTGCTTTCTCTCTTACTCTTTTATTTTCTTTATCACTCACTTTCTATCTTTCTCCAGGCAGATCCATTCCGCGATTGATTGTCGATAATCTCATTAGCTGGGAAAGCGCAACGTACCTGTGGGCTCGCGCACGCACGAATACACATCCCAGTAACTTCGATACTAATTCGATCTGTCATAGGAAAAGAGAGGGAGAGAGTGAGAGAGAGAGAGAGAGAGAGAGAGAGAGAGAGAGAGAGAGAGAAAGCACCGTACTGTCGAACAGAGTGAGTATAAATGGATTACGATTTTTTTTTTGTCACTCCTGCCGTTATACTTTACGTGTATTTGTATATGGCTCGAGTTGGTAGTGCCGTTTTCACAGCACGCGATGATTCAATTTCGGTATCACGGCCAAAACTTTGTTTCGCCAAGGCAACGATTCGCGATGCACTTTTGTTTATTTAGTGTCACTCCCTCCCCCCCCCCCCTCATCCCATCCGCGGTGGAGACCCCATTAAGCGAATGCTCCGAGACTTGTGAAAAGATTCGGTTTTTTATATTCGTTACATTAATCGATATGGATATGAAAAAAAAAAAAAAAAATCGATGTTGAAAATAATACTGTGGAAGGTCGTTAGCAGATGTTTAAATTGTTGTGTAAAAAAGATTATTAGAAAAATTGTTGTTTACAATTTAGATTATTACATTTCCATAAAAAAAAAACAATATTTTTTTATTAATTCAATTTATAGAATAAAAAAATTTTAAAAATATTGTTATAAAAAAAAAAGGAGTTTGTTTTTTAAAATCTTGTAATATTTTATGTCCAAATAAATAAAAAAATTAATTGATATAGCAAGAACTCAATAAATTCATTAAAATTAATCAAAGGGCATATCGTCCAATTATCTACAAAATAATAATGGCAACGATTTTAAAACTTGTATATGTCAAACCATTTATATATTTTGTATTTAAAAAATTAAAAATAATAAAATTAATACATTTTTTTTTAAAACTAATGTGGATAATAAGTCATAGGCTGGACAATACACCTTTAAATGTTTTTTTTTTATCGCATCTACTTTAGCTTTATTGTGTGTATAACTTTATTGTATGTATTTATGTTTGCCTGAACATATTTAATAAAAAAAGAAAAAAAAATACATAATCAGCAATTTTATTTTTGTTTGTAAAACGACAAATAATATAAAAATATTTTCATACTACTATACCATTAAATTTTCAATATCCAATATTGAAATACGTACCGTGATTGTTCATTTATTTTTATTAATTATTATTTTAATATAAATTTCAACAACGCGCGTATCTGCGTATAATTATATTCTGAAATTCGATAACCTTATTGATAAATGTGCATAAAAAATAAGGCAGTAAAAAAATTTAATTTGCAATTTTAAAACTTATTATTAGGAAAGATTTTGATATTTGTTTTCTTTTTTTTTTTTTTTTTTTTTGTTAATGTTATATTAAAAAATTTGATTTTTAATAATTTTTCTTAAAATAAGATTCACTGTATAGTCTTCGTTTATATTTATTTCATTTTACTCATAAAAAGTAAAATCTGCATATAGAATAAATAATATAAATAATATTAAAGTTCATCATAAATATTTACGTAGAAGATATTAATAAAAGTAAAATTTGCGAATAACCGAAATATCCGAGAATCATTGTTAAATAATTAATATACTTATTTTAAAATGCAATATTGCCTCATTTAAATTAAATGTGAATTTTATTCCGCAATGTTTATATTATTAAAATGAAATTCAAATTAACATGTATATCAAACCTATATAAAAAATACCTTACAATGAAATAGAAATGAGCATTATTTCGATTGATATTATTATCGCTTGGCCGTTCATTTAATTAAAAATTTAAAATAAAAATGAAAGTATTAATTTTGTTCGGTAATTAAAAGAAAATTTTATACCAATAACGTAGTAAATAAAAACGAGCAAACTTTCGAAACACGATTTGCATTTTACCGTCGCCGTACATTCGCTCAACGTTTATTCGTTCAATATTATTTTTACTTTTGTTCCGTCTTTTTTATTTCCCTCTCTGTCCGTGCAAAACGTCGAAGTTTCTCGAACACCGATACGAATCGGGGCTAAGAACAAAATAAGAAAAAAAAAAAAAAAAAAAAAAAGAGAGAGAGAGAGAGAGAAGGTAATGCGCTGTTCTATTTTTTTTTCTCCCTTCGTGAGCGCGCGGTGGTGTTGTGTTACACATTGCCATGCTACACCATGGGAAGCTGCGAGAGAAGAGCAAAAGCCGATTATTCCGTCGGTAACAAAAAATGTAAATGTCGATATTTCACCTGCGAGTAACTTTGCGCGCGACTGATTTTTCTTTAAGACTATTTTTTAATGTTTATAATACCTTTTCTTTTAATACGATAAACAAGCATTGATACTTAAAAAATTTCATCGTAAATATTTTCTATTTATCGTCATGAATTTTAAAAATTTATGACACATGTATTTAGGTAAGAGTCTTTTACCAAATTAATTTTGTAAAATAATAATAAATTTAATCATCATACATTAATATATCAAAAGAAAATTGCATCGTTTTAGACTCTCAAGATAAAGAAAAATCGTTAAATTCACTATTGAAATTTTAAAATCGATTAACCGACCATAACGCGAAAAGGTAAACAATATAAACGGGGCATTTCATCAAAGTTAAAACAAACGCGAGAAAAAGCCAAGCGTCGACTCATTCTTCTCGGGACAATGGCTCCCGCCACCCACGCCGCGTAATCAGATTTACGCAACCTGCGAGAGAGATTACGTCTCCCGTTTGTCTGCGTCCCTCGGTAGTATGTTTGTGTATGTATAAGGTTATGGGCGAGGCGCTCACACGAGTATGTGTGTGTCAAGTGGCCCTTGGTTGAGATAAAAAAAAAAAAAAAAAAAAAATAAAAAATAAAAAATAAAAAAAGATACACGCGGAGATTTCGTCGCGCTTTTTCCCCCGAGCCTCCCCCAAACGCGAGTGACAGCATTCCCGCGTGGAAAAGCGAGCATTGAGTTAAGGGTTGATGGACGGTGGGAGAACGGCCGAGAGTTTGAGCGGAGAGAAACTGCGCGCGCGCGAGGAGAGAAAATGCCGTTGCGCTGGCACGAAAACGAGGCAACTCTCGAGTACACACGAATATGAAAGAGAGAGAGAGATAAAGAGAGAGAGAGAATAGGGAGGAGATTAAAAAAAAAAATAAAAAAATTAGGTAAAAAAAAGTAGAAATTGTGTTTTTTGTGGCCCCTGAACTGAAATTTGAAGCAGGAAAATTGCAGTCCGAGGAAGTTGTCGTACTTCCTAATGACTTTAATTTCAGTGCCTCATGAAAGCTAGAACTCAAAATTAGCGGTAGTTCTTAAAATTGAAAAATTTGAGACTCTCTTGCGCGGTACTAAATTTAGTATTTATTTCTTCAGCGTGAAAATTACTTTAATTAAATTAAAATATATTGTAAGAAAGAAATCTTTCATAAATTTATTAGACGAATATAAATAGAAAAATTCGATAACGTAACATTGAAAGTATTAATGCAAGAGTTCCTCTCTTCGATATATTATTTTACTAAAAAAAAATTTAATTCAGATAAAAAACGGATTTTTTAAACAATCCCAGATAAGATAGAATTCACTTTAATGCGGCTCTTTGTGCAATCAAAATTATCGAGGGAACAAAAATTTATTTAAAAGCCGAATGTTTGTCGAGATCGCTGGAACTTTAATTAATTCTAAGCATACATTAAATATTAAATTAAAATGAATAAATTATCATTAGAATCTATTAAAGGTAAAATCGTTTAAGATTTTTAACGTTCCTGCATAAGTAGATCACATTTTTTCAATTCAACGATTTTAAAAGTAAATTTTACATGTAAATATTATATAATTTAGATTCTAGAATTTCATACAAAGTAAAAGATAAAAATATCTTAAAACTTCAATATAAATTTAAGAAATCCTTCGTCTTAATATTCTAAAAATTAAAAAGATTTAAAATGGATTAGCGCATTAATTTTATATAAATATGCCGAATATTCAAGAACTTTTATTATTTCGATGATATGAAAAATACTGGTAAAACTATAAGATTTAAGCATTTACATAACTATTTTCGGTTCACGATAGTCGCATTCGTCATTACTTTAAAGAACATAATGATTGATTAAGATTATTTTCCCTGTTAACGAAATTTGATGCTTCTTCGAGTACAAATCTTATAACTGGCACAACACACATATACAAATGGTCGTGAAATACAATCCTCAGAAGTATTTAGGCAACCGAGGCCGTAATTTTAGATTCGTACTGTACGCAAGATAAATGAAGACAAAGAAACTATAAGTAAGCCTAAAGGCTAAAACTATTCGTTGTATCAAAAACGTCGCCGAGATTGAAAGAGATAAAGATGGCAACGAGCAGTAAGTTCGAGAAGCATATTATAATAGAACGCGATCAAGACCCGTAAGAGAGAAAAAGATGGAGAGTTGCCCCTGTCGCATGGCTCTGCAGTTATTTTGTTGTCTTCGTCTCTGTCTTTTTTCTTTTTCTTTCTCCTGCTTACTTTTGCTCTTCTTTGTGGGTCTTCTGTGTTCATCGTACGGCCTCTTGGCTGTTGGCTTAGCTCAGCGTGCCAATATTCCGCGAAAACCGCGCGCTATTTTGCTGCGCGGAGTAAAGGGGGAAAAAAATAAATAAGGGAAAAAAAGGTAAACATTATTTTCTTCTCGTTGATGCACCGAGGCAGGATCCTTGCATCTTTTTCTCTTCTTTTTCAACTCCGATGATTTTTTTTTTTCTTCTCTTAGATTGACTGAATAGAAGAAAGAGTATGAGAGGAAGGAAATTCTAATTTTACGGTAGCGAGACGATATAATCTGCTAATACGGGTCGAAAACCTGGAATGAAGAAAAGTAGAAGACGGGAGTTTGTGCATTTTGGAAGTTTCGCTTTCGTGGATTACTTCAAAATTACAACGAATACTCAAATAATACTCGAAAAGTCAGAAGCAGCTTCGTTTTCATGTACAACTTTTGAGACGAAGTCTGCTATGAATTTGACGATGTAATATAGATCTATCGTTTTCATGCGCTTGAATTAAGTTTATTGATATTGAATTCCTCGAGTTCACTCGTTCTCGTGTGTTATTCTATGCAATATCCATTGATTATTCAATTTCCAAATTTGAATATGCAAGCGAACGTCTGGATAAAGGGTTTTAAAGAAATCGATAATTTTATTTGATCGAATTTTTATAGAGTGAATTTTTGAAATCTTTATTACGAATTAAGTTCATGGAATGTTAAAGTGAAAGAAGAGAGAAAAATAATAGTTTCGATACAATTGAAAAATCAAATTTTACAAAGCGACTGTAAAAAATATAGCATTTTTTTTTATATTTGAACGTTCATTTTACGCTATTTGACCAATAGGAACGGGGCCTTGCGACATAGTGGTAGATGATCAAAACAGATGAAAAACATCGGTGTGACTGTGTCACTCGACTAAGGCAGGTATCGTACATTGATTCCTTTGATTCAAAAGCTCGGCGTACTGCTGACCGAGTCATCGCACAGCTCAGACATAGTATTAAAATCAATATTTAGAACGTTTCAATCATTTAATGTAGTTAGCGCCAGGTCAAGTCTCGTAAACTACTATATAATCGCGAGCTTAAAAAAAAAATGTGTAGCGCGTAAAACCTTGCAGTCTTCGAACCAAGCAAGGTTCCAAGTCGCCTGCGGGTTTAATTGTCCGCATGTCTCGACATACGTTTCCCTAAAGAATTCACCTCTCTTCTCTATCTTCCCAGGAGATCGTCATAAATATCCGACTGGTTAATTTTTAGAGAAAGAGAGAAAAAAGGAGAGAAAGGAAAAGGGGATTGCCGTTTAAAGTGCGAAGAAGTTCTTTGTTCATTCTTAATAATCTTTCCTTTCTTTGGGTTTGCATGTACACATATATATATATGTACATATATATATATATATCCAAAGAATTCTGCTCTTGACTTTTCTCCGTTCTTTTTAAACGTCGTGCTTCGCAAGAGTCTTACAAGGGAGCAATACAGAGTTGGTCGAGCGACTCCTGGAGCGTAGAATATAACAGCGATGGCGAGCGCGTTCCAGATGTTTTGCCGTCGCGCTCTCTCGTCTTCTTCTCACTCTCTCTCTCTCTCTCTCTCTTTCTCTTATTTGTGAGAGGGTTTTACGCTGCAAGACTCGCGGATCTCTTCGGTAATGATGTCCAGGGGCGAGCTCGTGCTATGTATATACAGACGCATCCTTCACTGCTTCCAGATGCAAAGATGCGCGGCACACGCGCTCGCCCGGCGTCGCGTCTCGGAATTCTTTAGGCGTGCGTTTCGTCCGGTTTTGCTCGCAGCCCGTTATGTATATAAGCTTGTATATTATTTCACTTTTTTTTATTTTTCCTTACTCAAAACAGCGGCGAAATTTTATGTGCAATGCATTATATTATACCACAACGTCATTGAACATGTTATATTTGTTGCATATTTACAGTCGTACAGTGTATGTGCAGTGGACGGAATTTTTTAAACCGAACTGAATTTTTAAAACTGCTTTGTTGAAATTATCATATCGTAACATATTGCCTTATTTTACCAGATAAATATTTTTACAATCTTTTTTTTAATTCTTTATTGTATAAAAGAAGTATTTTAAAATAAATTTGTTTTATTTAAAAATTAAAAAATTAATATTAAAAGTTCTTTCAAATTTTGAAGATTCAACACAAATGAAAATTTTGCAAAAGTATAATTATATTTATTGTTAAAAAATGTGCGAAATAATTTAATGCACGCGATTTCGAAATGATACAAGCATTGGATAACAGCTGAATAATACGATTTTCATAGACTATTTATAACAGCAAAAGGCATAATAATTATACAAGCGATAAATTATCGATGCACATCGCATCATGAATCATAATTCCCATATGAATGTATTGCATAATGCATAAAATTTTTAAGATTTGTGTACTACTAAATTATTCTTTATCAATAAAATATTGATGTTTATGTAAAATATACGAATAAAAATAAATATTCGTGAATGATTACTGAAAAAAAAAAAATCGAAATTTACATTTTTTACGTATTATTATGTATTCCCTTTAATATAACGATTATTCAATATTTATAGTATTATGAATTTTTACAGTTACATAAATAAATTCAGTTAATTAAATAATAAGATAGATACGAAATACTATCTAGATAGTGTGAACGGCGATCGTAAGGATCTACAGGAGCATACTATACTTATGCATGCTTGGACGGCTTTTACAGCAGAAATTTAGACGTTTAATTTTCCATGATATTTCTTTGATCTCGTCTCCAATCAAGACATTAATCATACATTTATGCAATAATTCAATAGATTTTTTGTTTAAAAATTGTAATAAATTCATTCGATTAATATTAATAAATATTAAAAAGAAAAAAGTATATTTTTTCCCTTGTGACATAAACATTCAAAAAATAATAATAAATGATGTAATACATAAAAAAGCTTTTATCGCACCGAAACGCAATATTACTTAAAATTTATAATGAAAAAAAGAATAAAAAACTTTGATGATATTTCAATTAAATAACTTAAAAATTTAAATATATATATATATATATTCAAATTGTTTAAACAATAAATATTTTGACCTAATTCTATATATCCAATACTGTTGATTATACAATGGATACCGTTTCATTTATCATTCCTGCACAATGATGCATCGCGAGATCATAATGCAGCTCGAGACACGATGGGAACTCCTCTTCACCGATGACCGCTAACCGATCATTTCCTCCTTTTTTTTTTTTTTTTTTTACTATCACGCACACGGCAACCAGAATCGCGCAGTAACTTATAAAATCGAATGGTTTTGCAAGCCCGCGATAATTATCGCGGTTTCCGGCACGCGATATTTCATCGGAAAATAAGCACAAAGACGAATACGTACGTATCACCTAAGGTGCCGAATCGACGTTTCCTTTTATTTTATTTATAATTTTATTTTTTTATTTTATTTATTTTTTTTTCTTTTTTTCATTCCTTTCTTCGTTCAGCAAGGGATACGTACGCGAGAAAGTATGATTGAAAAGAAAGCGAGGGAAAAAACGAATACAGGCGGCGCTTAAACGACTCCATTATGGGAACTTAACGAACGCCACGAATAGACCGAGACACACGCCGCAATGAGACATTACGAGGCAGCGGCGGTGGCGAATAGAAGACAACGAGGGGGAAAAAAAAGAGGTAAGAAAGATAATCGTCCAGTTTCGATAAGTGCAATCGACCCGCCTTCGTTGTCCATTTTCTTTTCTTTTTTTCTCTCTCTCTCTTTCTCTCTTTCTCTCGTTTCTCTCCCGGCTTACATAGCCAAGAATGGCCGTCGTAAAGGAACGAATGAAATGAGAAAAAAGGACGAAGAAACAAAGGTACGATACGATACTAACGCAAGTGCCGAGACGCAATTTCACCTAACTGGCCAGGGATAATCGTGAAAATTAAACTTACCGCCCCAGGATTTTTTTCATTTTCCTTCTCGCGTACTCGCGTTTTCTAAAGTTTCGAGATTGTCACGTAATATGCTCTCTCTCTCTCTCGCGTATGTATGCTGAGCGGATAGACAGCGTATATTTTAAGCTTATATGAGTGTAACTATACGTA
>OX465097.1:23744566-23919566 GCA_949987625.1 Chalcis sispes | reverse complement strand
AACCTAAAATTATTCTAAACTCAGTTACAAACTAAATAACACAATTGCAATCAAACATTAATATTTCTCAATATTAATTTCCAAGAAAATATCTCAATAAAATTTTGTTCTGAAATTTACTACTAACACATTAACAAGTAAAATCTAGAACAGCATAGTTGTGAAAATTATCTTTACTGCATAATTCAGTATTAGTAGAAAACGAAAACTATCTTTACTTTTTTTTTTTTTTTTTTTATAAAATTGTATGATAATTATCTTTGCTAATGAAACGACAAAAAAAAAAAAAAAAAACCAAAGTATCGAATAATTAATATTTACAATAATATTAATTTAATCCATAAAAGTATCGGAAATATGATTATTTGGCAAATAAATGATTCGTTAAAACGAAATTAAACTTAAATTTAAACTTCTAATAGTTTTAAGATATATATATATATACATACATGCGTTTATCCAATTTTAGTTTGTTATTTACCTTTTGATATGTTTTACAGGCAATGATTGGTATCTAGCCAGTTTAATTAAACATGAACTTCCCAAACAAAGCCTTCTATTTTGATTAAATTTTAAAACAGTATCGTTTCTCCATTATAGTTCGCCAAAAAATAAAAATTGTCATTCAATTTTTATGTTTCCCACTTTTGAGAATAAAATAATAAAATTATCTATAAATATTATTTTCTTTGCAATAAAAATATTTCTATCTGTTAATGTTGCGAAGTCAATGCGAAGATGATGAATGTGAAGATTTTTAAAGTGAGAGCGATAACCAAATAAAAATGACCATTTCATCGTTCGCACATTATACTTAATGATGAATCAAAAATCGAGCGTTCAAAAAATACAATTAGATATATTGTTTCCGTGATAAATCGATTCCGGAAAAAAGCTCATCTTATTCATTAAATTGCGGATATTGTCTGTTCATTGATCAATACGTTTCCGGAAATTAATTAGTTCCAGCTAACGATGCGTTTCATAATCCATCGTGGCGTAATACAAAGAAGCGACTCTTTTCGTGATTCTTCGAACGATGACATACATTGCATATATTTTGAGATTTAGTAAATAAATGGTGGAATAAGTTATAGGAGTAATCGTGATTCTAACGTTTACGAAATGTACGTGTGCAACAGTGTATATACATAATACTCGCACGCATCAGGTGGAGCAACGCTTCGACGTGCCGAACGTTCTTAAGAGAGAGAGAGAGAGAGAGAGAGACATATATAATACATATAATACACAAATCTCTGTATAACATATATATAGGTATTCACCAGATTGCAGACATTCCGAGGCGATGCGCTATCTATAAGCTATTTCTTGTTGGAAATTGTACGTTTATGATGAAATTATTTGAATTACAACATTGCAATGATAATTTGTAATATTCGTGAATATTTGCTTTGATGTATTTGATTATTGTAATTGAGAATGATACTAGGTATCTATTTCTTTTTTTTTTTTCAATTGCAATTTGTAATTTAATAAAATATATATAGAATAATAGAAATTGAGAAAGAGCTAGATTTTTTAAATAAATTTTTTTTTTCCGGGGAACAAAATATGAAATATAAATGTATAACGAAGTCTAATTAATTTTAAAATTTTATAACTTAATAAATTCTTAAATATATTTATTAACGATTAAAAAGAGTTGTTGTTTATCGCTATATTTTGTTCTTTGTATTTCACTAATATTATTCTTCCTTTGCTTTCTCCGAGTTACAAATAACTATGCTTTAAACAATGCTTTAACCTTTCCTACAACAATTTGCCGCATTAAAAGCCGAAATAATTTGATAAAATTTCTTTGTTTCTATCGTTAATATCTTATTTACGAATTTTAATATTAGAAGCAAAGGTAGACGCGATAAGCCGCGTGTCTCTAAGTCAGAAGTACCGTTGCTGTCCTCCTTCGCGATATCAAGGACCAGCAATCGGCATTAGCGGCGCGTTGCACTACCTTCTGCATTTTTCAATTTAATTCCCATGTACGTGTCTTCGGGTTAAAGCCGTGTGCGTGCGTGTGTACCCGCGTGGCAAAGTCCATTGGCCCAACGGGCAACTCAACGCAGCGCTCGCACTCGCGTCGCTACTTCGAGGAAAGAAGAAGAACGCGTCTCGTGGTTCGTGGGGAGAGAGAAACGACTTCGAAAACCGGTTTCTCGACTCGAGTCTACATTTATCCACTTTACTTCTTTTTCTTCGCTCTTTTATTTTCTTTCCTTTTCCTGTTTTTTACATGAAATTCAAGCACGATTCGTCGTTAAAAAATATCATCCGTGCTTCTTTCCTTTTTCCTCTCTCTCTCTTGCTATCTCTAAATTTTACGAAATATCGCGAATATACGATATTATTTAACGGTTATTCACTCGATCTCAATTCTATTTTGGATATAAATATTGAAGAAAATAAAAATGTGTAAACGATGAGCTCGTTATTGATGAAAGTTGTTTTTTATACATCACTAAATTACATAAGAATATTTTTTAAATAAACAACAATGAAATATAAGAGATTGAATTAAAAATTAATTAACGATTATAAGCAGTTATTCCAAGCGTATTCATTGGGTCTAAAATTATGGTTTTATAAAAGGACAGTAGTTTTTCTCATTATAGCCAACGCTCATTATAATTATTAACATTGTGGATAATTTTAACCTTTTTCTTTTTTTCTTTGTATTAGAGAAAAATTTATGCTCGCAGCATCATAATTATTAATTATTACGCTATCGATTATATAATTTTTCAACGTGCGTCACTCTGACATTTTTAGCTCATCGATAAACACGTAAAACTTCGCGCAGAATTATATGAATGGCGTATTCTTATAATGATATTAATTCGCTTCGATACACAAACAACAGACGATAAACATATTGCTACAGCCGCGCGATCCATTATACTTTTATATAATCATTCCAGTGTATAACGATGAAAACCACGATCGTAATAAGCGTACA
Source organism: Chalcis sispes (assembly GCA_949987625.1). Lineage (NCBI taxonomy): Eukaryota > Metazoa > Arthropoda > Insecta > Hymenoptera > Chalcididae > Chalcis > Chalcis sispes. The sequence continues at coordinate 23,916,589 of OX465097.1, read as the reverse complement.
GGCATCATAGAACACGAAGATGAACGCACGGATGCGTGTGCGTGCGCGCGCGCGTGTGTGTATGTGTGTGTGTGTGTGCGTGTTTCGATTGAACGTATGTACGTTTACACGAATACGGTAAAAAAAAAAAAAAAAAAAAAAAAAAAAGAGAAAAAAAATGTGTAGCGCAACTTCGTGAAGACACATACAAACACAGCGGATAACACAAAGTCTATTCATACGATGAAGAAGCTTTCACAATGCGCGCACGCGTTTAGCCTTTAACCGGTAATCTCGCGGTTGAATGCGCGCGTTCGCGCATATCGAGAATTTGCATCGGCTTCTCGAAGTAATTGATTCTCGTATAATAGAGAGAGAGAGAGAGAGAGAGAGAGAAAAAAAAATACGTCGATGCACGCGTTAGGACGTACCGCGATTACGATGTTTTTTTTTTCCTCGCACGAAGAATATATAGGATCGATTAATGCGCGATAAAAATAAAAGGAGAAGAGATAAAAAAAAAAAAATAATTTTCGAATGCCCGGGCATGCGTGCGCGCGCGCGCGCACGAAACAGAGGAGAGGATCGTTAAAATTAAAGCTGCGCGTGTAAGCGCATGTAAGTGGCGCGAAAGAACTCGCTTTAATATTCAAAAGCAAACGTCGTATAATCCACATGCATATGGAGAGTTGATAATTCTTGTTTTAGATTAAGTTTTATTCCATTCTAAATCACGATTGGCATTCGAGCTCGTTTGTGCGTACGACGTGAAGATTTATTCCATTATCCAAACTTATTGAATATTAAATATTATGAAAATTGTTTTACTTTAACAGCGCTGCGTCGAACAATCCGATGTCGCAACGTAAGTTTAGTCTTCTAAGTTTTAATAAAGAATATTTAGAACATACTGTGCGGAATTTACGTGCAATGTTTTTTTTTTTTTTTTTTGTTTCTTTTCGATACAAACATAATAAATATATATTTTATGAATACTTAAAAAGCCCATTAAAAAGCTTTTCAAATGAAATACCATTGTTTCGAAGATCCCTTAAATTATTTACGTTTTTTATTTCAACTTTATCAAGCCGATTATCGATTCTCTTTAATCAAACGCCCTGGGACGTGAACGTAGCAAAGTGCACGCGATCCTCTTGATATTTAAAATTTTCCAATACGCAAATATCGTCGATGTACATACACGGTACCAGAGAAAGACACAGAGACGTTTACGAATCAATCTGCCTTTAACTCGTCGCAACACCGTGACTAACGTACATCGACATAATTAAAACGTCGAAAGCAGATGGGAATGAGAAAGAGAAAGAGAGAGAGAGAGAGAGACAGAGAAAGAGAGAAAGAGGGCGATGTAAAAAAAAGCATAAAGGTTTCCTATAAAATATTTTAACCGTTGCCGTTGTTCTTTCATCCTCCCTTTCTCTTTTTTTTTTTTGCATTTACTCCAACCAAGCGCGCGCGCGTTTCTCGATCCGCTTCCGGCCTCGTGTCACGAATACATATTTATATACATATAAGGTATACGCTTATACTATTCGTGTTATGAATTGCTCGCGCTTTGGAGTTCGAAGTTTTGTTACGCACATGCGGCGCGCAGATGTGTGAACCGTGAACTTTGAAGTTTTAGCTGTATGTCCCGCTGTCTCTTTTTTCTCTCGCTTTTTATTTTTTCTTCGTTTACCGTTCGACGTACGCCTCTTTCCCTTCCGTTAAACGCCTTGAAAAACGAGCCGTCAAAGATTTAATTGAAAAATGTTTCTTTGTAAACGTTTGCTCATTTTAAATGTTGAATCCTGGTGTTATTTTAGAATCACGGATCTTATGTACATAGCTTTGTATTTGTTTTCATTCAGTAACAAAATTTATTGCTTTATTCTGAACATTTATTGTAATAATAATGTACTTGTATTAACCAATTTCATTTAGTAGTTACTGAAATAATAAATACTTTGTTGATGCACAATTTTTTACAATCATTCATTACAAATATTTGAAAGTAAAGAACCTTTTTTTATGATAAAAATCGTTTAAATTCTTAAGTCATTTCTGTTCAGTGTAAATATGTGGTTGGGACTTTTGCCAAGAATACGAACATAATTGATGTAACTCGGTAAAAAAAGGCAAAAATATTCTAGACTAGTATATTATTAGACTCTAGTTACGCAAAAAAGTATTTTATACATTTTTATGATACCTATTTATGATAATAATATATATATATATTACTTTATATTTTTTAAAACACTATTTTCTATAAGAATAATTTAAAAGAATTTTGAATAAAATGGAAAAAAAACTTAATCGAGGTAAAAATTTTGAAAAGCTTGTTAACGCCATACCTACATGACAAATAAGTATAAGATTAAATTTTTTCGTAATTTTACAGCTCTCGTATCCATTCACTTTTCTTTCCATAAATTGAAACTGAATCCGAAAGCAGCGCGAGCTCGCTTTTGTTTACGCGGCCGCTTACGCTTTGCGCCAAGAAGACGTCTTTAAATTAAATGAACAAAGAGTTGGTGAGCTAGAAAGAGAAAAATTTTTTTAATAAATAGGAGAAAAAAAATTTAAAGGAAAAAAAAAATGAAGCTCGGAAGCGACAAAACAACGGCTGTTAGGTTGCGGCCGGAAAAAAAAAAAACGCGCGCGTAACATGCGTTGCTGCGACAGTGCTGGGATACATATATACGTATATACGCAGAGATAAAGTTAACGTCCTGCCGCGAAAACGGTTAGTATCAGGATGGTTATAACCATAGCGGCTGCTTGGACATAAACTGTGCCGTGGGAGAGAGTTATTTTATTATTATTTTTTTTTTTCAGCGCATCGATGCGTTGATTTCTTCCACGAGCGAGAGCGTATATAGCGCGACGGTAAAACATGAAACTATCGGCGCGAGAAAGAAAGAGAAAGAGAAAGAGAAAGAGAGAGAGAGAGAGAGAGAGAGAGAGAGAGAGAAAGAGAGAGAGAGAGAGTGAGTGAGAGGGTGACAAGGGAAAAGAGAGGCTTACGATCGTAGGCTTCATATCAGCTCGCGCCACGTACACGAGACCACATCGAGCGCGTACGTATAAATATCGAAAAAGCTCTAATTAGTCGGTCGGGTGGGGCCGATTTGCTCGACGATTCGACGGTTAGAGCCACGTGTGTCGCGTTGAACGTTGCAAGCTCGTATATCTCGCACTTATTCTCTAAAGCTCATCCCATCTTTCCTCTTTGCGCTCTTAGCCGATATCTCTTATTTTATAGTCGATCGTTATCGGGATTTACAAATCGCTTTACGTCATACTTTATCTTTTTCATTTTTTCTGCTTTTTTTTTTTTTTCTTTATGTTGTTTCGGTACATTTTTTTAATACGTTGATATAGAAACTGTTTCGTGCCGTATAATTTGTGTGTACAATATCTACAAAAATTGTGTGAGAAGTAAAACGCGAGTAAATTAACGAGCTAAATTAAACTTGAATTTTTAATGGTTTTTTGAGAGCGCTTGACACACGATTCAATTGTGCTTTTATTTTTTCAGCGTGACATTGACATGAAATATATGCCAGTTTTAAATGGCTTCGTGTCCTTAATTTTGCGTTAATTTTTAAATAACAGCTACGTTCATTAAGAAGCTACTTTGTTCTAATAAAAATAATGAAAATTTTAATTTCGCATGATTTTTTTTTTATTTTATGCAATTATATCAATAAATTTTAAACCGTAATAATTCAATTTTTAACTTCTTTTTATAGTGAAGCAATTAAATTTTTTTCTACAAAAAAGAAAATAAAAAAATATGTACAATTTTATTTATTTAAATAAATAAAAGAATCATTATACAATATTTTAAAACTTGTCAAGAAATTTTTATTTAAAAAATTTGTATTTTTTGGGTCTTGACGTTTTCTGTTATGTGTTATGTTCTCTATTGTGTTTATTAATGATATATTAATAAATAAAAAAATTAAGTAGATTCTTTTTATCCAGTTTTTCATTGGTTATGCACGAATATTAAACGTAAACTCAACAATAATTTAGCAGCAAAACCTTCTCAGCGATAATAGTAAATGCAGTTGACAATATGTTAATATTGTTAAGTCACTATTTATTAACTGCTTTATTAAACTTTGGAAAAATTTTAATTATAAATTGGTAGCAAGTACAAATTTTATATTGTGTTTAAATTACGTACAAAATTGTACGCTTAATAATATTTTAAAAAAGAAATGGAGCATATAAATAAAATTAGTTTTTTTAAATGTATATCTTTCACATTGAAAGAATGTATTAATTTGATATTTTGGTACCGATAAAAATAAACTTCATAAATAGCGCATATGATAATTAAATACCGAACAAAAAATGTTATTTAAAATTCTCAAGTTTAAAAGAAATAAACTAACGAAGCCAACTGTTATAATTAAGTAAATTCATAACAGTCTATGTAACAATAAACTTGAACATCAAGTTGAACCCTAAAACATCGTAACTATATTATCGGCTCAATAAAATAGAACAATAAACTCATAGTCTAGCTTTCTAAAACAAATCAATTCTCAACTCGCATTGCTCCATACGGCAAAACGTACTCGAGTGCGCGCGAGTTATATACGCGCATATAAAAACAAACTCTAAAATAATCGAAGAAAGCATAAAAAGAGGAAAAAATAGCAGAGGCGCTCAGAAGTAAGGGAAAAATGTTTTTCTCGCCCCATAAAAACAATGATGCGTTTATTTACCTTTGAGCCTTTCGAAAGCCGCAGTCTCGGACTAGCGCGCGCGTATATATATATATACATATATATATATATATATATATATATATATATATATATATATATATATATATATATATACATACATATGTACATATATATGTGCGAGTATGAGTCTGTTTGCTTTCCAAGCGTCAACAGTACGTGATGTATGAACTATAGGCAGCGAGAATGCGTCGAGCGTAAAATACGAGGCAGCAGTCGCCGCGCGACCAAGTATGTGTAGCGTTTGTTTCTCTTTCGGCAAGGATTTAAAACCGCGCGTGCACGCGAGCATGATTCTATATATATATTTTCAGCCTACTAACCCGTACGGCGACTCTTACCTACGGAGCATCCTCAGCGGGTAAATGGTTTCCATACGCGCAAGCGCCTTCTCGATCGTATTAACATTTTTCTATACGTCCTTCTAGGCTGTATAGACATTCTATACGTCCTTTTAGGCTGTATATGTGCCAAGAGAAAAAAAAGTTAACAGCGCCACTGCTATGTATTTGTCGCTTCATATAGCCTAGCATGTGAGTCTTCATCGAAACTTATATTTTCGAAACGCGTAATAAGACTTATGTATGTTGAGCGAAGGAGAGAGAACGAGATAGCGATAAGAGCGCGCGCACCATTGCTCCCACGTGACCACCCTATCTCTGTCTCGCTCTCTCCTTCGCTCAGTATGTACATTCAAGCGACCACGGGGCTCTGCTTTTCTTTTGTTTTCTTTCAGTATAGTGTATCGTTGTGTCGGTAATATTCGTTCTTAATATGTGAGAAGAAGAATAAAAATGGACAATTTATTAAATAATAAAAAAAAAAAACGAGTGATAGTGACAGTGATGAAGAATGCAAACGTGAATTAAATAAACTAATAGAAAAAGCAAAGTCTAATATAATCCCGCAAAATTAAAAAATTTAATAATAAGTGATTTTAAAGTGATAATTTTTTAGTTTATAATTTTGTTTGTGATTTAGATAAATGATTTAAAAGTTTTTTGTGTGAAGAAATTAAATTTAAAATATTTAAAAAAGTTACTGTTTTTTCATGTTAAATAAGAGACTAAAATTCATTGATTATACAAAAAATGTGTTAAACAAATATAGTATTGTTATGATAAAAATAACATAAGAAAGTATTTATATTAATTATAATAGTATTAATATTATTAATAAGCCTTCAAATCTTATAAAAAAAACTTTTGTTAAAAATATTATTCTGTATAAATATTTAATAAATATACTCAAGAAATTTATATTTTTTAATAAATAATAATTGTTCAAGAATTAATTTTATTTTTAAATATTAATCCATTTACTATTTTTTTTAATTTCATAATTTATATTTATATTTACATTATGTTGTCTGTCACTTTTTGACACTACTACATGTACATGTACGCGTGTGTGTACAAAATGCGCATGCGTTAGCAGACGATATCTGTAGTTTACGAACTGTCAGTATGGGTTCGAAATTGCATTTAATTGATATGCAACAAAATAAAATTAATTATTCTGTTAACTAAGTAAGAGTCTTCGTACGGGTTACAAGGCTGAAAAATTTTTTAAGCACCATGAGTGAACCTCGCGTCATTAAAGCTTTCGGCTCATATTTTGTGGATGGATAGAGGCGCCTTAGTCGCTCGCTGCGCTCGCGACTGCGGCCCTACTATCCATCCACAACATATTTTGCCTCAAGCTGTAATGACGCGAGGCTCGCACAAGGTACATAAATAACTAATATATATATATATATATATATATATATATGTATATATATATATATATATATACACACATATAAGTACATCGAGACTTTTTCACAGTAGTGAACCTATATGTGCGCAGTGTAAGCTTAAACCCACAAGTGAGAGTTGAGCTCGAGTATATGTATAAGATGCGAGAGCTAGGGAGTGAAATATCTATTCGAAGAAAAGGAATAGACGATACAAGCGATATTACGAGGCACAGCCGTAAACGTCAAAAGGGAAGTCGCGCTCGCTCATTCGAGCGCAACGCTGACGGCCCTCCCGTATAATTCACCCTTTAAACGAGACGCATTAGGGTGGGGAGTGGAAGGGGGGAGGGAGAGAGAAAGGACACGCGGCGGTGTGCCGGCCCGTTTATCGCCGTCAGACACGCGCGCGCGCGCGCGCCCAAGCGAGCACAATGTGCATCGAGTTTTCGCGTCCCGTGCTCGTCACCTTTGTAATTGTCCGCTCGAGTGAGAACGAGCGAACTTGAACCGCGAATGGGGGCGTTGAACGGTAACTATGCCACTGTTATTAAAAGATACGGGCTAATCTCCGCTTCGTTTCGTCCCGACTTTCTTCTCTCTCTCTCTCTCTCTCGCTCTCTCTCTCTCTCTCTCTGTGTCCACACGCGCGCACGGAATCGATGGTAGTTGTAAAAAACGGGCAAGGAGAAAGAAAAAGCGTTGAAAGTCTTTAATTTATCTTCATGGAGACGCGACACTTTTAATTAGATTTACACTGATTCCCTAGTATCGAGTTGAGATTGAGGAGAGAGACAGTGAGAGTAGATCGAGAGGAATGGAAACTTTATAAAGCTCGAACGAATTGACGTTAAAATGAAAGAGGAAGACTGAGAAAATAAGTGCGAAATACGGGTTTAATATATAAGTTTAGACAGTTTGGTTGACACAGTAACCCGTTTACTTCGATTATTTATACGAGCGAAGCGAGGTAGAGTTCTTAAAATTTATCAAACATTCATATTATTTATATTGCAAACGTAAATTTTTAATGGTGCTGTGATTTAAGCTGTATTAAGTACTTAATTGATTATTTCAAGCTTTTTATCGATAAAGAATGAATTTTATTTGACAGTTTAATATCTTATATTTTCGCAATTTTAAATTAAATTCTCTTTAATGCTATAAAAATTTTCTATTAATGGACTAAAAAAAATATTATTTAAATTATATTTGGTGAATTTTAGGCATTTTTTTATTTCAGTTATAAAATATGTGCAAAGAGAATTATTAATTTTTTAATTTCGTATAATGAATCGATACATATTTTTTAATTTATTTTGTCGCACTTTAATTTTACGGGTCAATTAATAAGTCCGTTCATTTTGTAATTCGATCATGTCGCTTTATATTTAAATAGATAAAATTAGATTTAATGTCATGAAAAAGCAGTAACGATAACGTTAATAATAATAATAATAATAATAATAATAATAATAATATTCGGCGGCGTTATTTTAAAATCGAAAACTACATTTTTGTAATGAATGATTGTTACAGAAAGACGTGAATTTAACTACAGATTAGTCCACTTCCTTTGGCACGAAGTGAAATATCCGGTTATTTGCGAGGGAACAAACATTCCGTAAAGTCATTTTGTGCGGCATTTATGTACCATTTGGTCAAACTAGTTACGCCGAAAGAGTTGCCCGCGGCAGTATATGCCGGACCATTGGCATCTTTTCTTTTACTCTATTTCATGAGCGTACGGTGGGATGTATATGCATGAAAAATAATTACTTTGTAGTGGATATTTCTACAGACTATTTGATTATGTTCAATAAACGCGTGGAAACTTTTTAAAAATGTTCTCGGTTATATTGATTGTTAGAGGAATTCCTATGATTTTTATCGAAATTGGATATTGAAATAAACGATTACATTCAATTATAAAATCGTAATTTAAATATAAAATACGATATAAAAATTTTAGATAATTTTGTTAATTTGTAAAAACCTCGTTCATATGCGCCAGCACGGATTTTTTTTCATGTCAGTACGACGTGCGTTAAAGGTTAATTTGTAACTTTGTAACGATAATTTTTATCGCAAACGATGTGCTTAGTCTTTACGTTTCGCAAAGTTGTTGCTAGCAAGCTATAAAAAAAAAAAGGAAAAAAAAAATTGCGGTTGATTTTCAAATTCAATTAAAAACATTAGCGTTTTGACGCATAAAATGAAAAAATGAAAAAAAAAAAAAAAAAAAAAACAACAAAAACAAAAAAAAAAAAAAAACAAGGGAAAGAGCAGACCGCTTTTCCGGGTAAAAGAAGTTACGAGTATACTTGCGAAACTCGTAGTAGTGGACGGTTTTAAATAACACGTGACCCAACACGTGAATATTCGCGGTATTAATGGCTTGTGAGAACAGCTCCGTTTTAGATTAACGGTAGGGAGAGAAGTGCACACATGAATTTTCTCTCTTTTCCTCGTACTCGTCTCCTCTTTTCTCTCCCTCTCTCTCTCTCTCTCTCTCTCTCTCTCTCTCTCTCCCTCTATCTCTCTCTCTCCACTTCTCTGTGCAATTCATATCCGCAACTAGAAAGCCCATATGCGGGCGAGTCGAGTTTTCTTGTAGAAGAAAATTAATAAGTTTGAAACGAACGAGCGCTAAAAAGCATTTGCGGAAGTTGAGGGTTTAGTGTAAAGTTTTAAAAGAAAAACGTTCTAATATTTCTCTCTTTCTCTACTAATTAAATATCAGATCAAAGTATTTCCCTTTTTTTTTTATTCTTTCAATTTACACGCTGGAATGAAAATATTAAACAATGAATTTACATTCAATTTTCTTACATTGAAAACAAAAAGTATTTAAGCCTATGAATTTTATTAATTGACGTTATGCAATTAAAAAAATTTCTTACTAATTTCATAAGTTTACACAATTCATTCTCGGTGAAAATGGAAAATTGCTGCTTAATTTTTAAATTTATTGTAGCAAAACTTATGCACTATCTTATGCGACGTAATTACTAATTATTTTAAATATTAATCAAATCAAGTATTTTTCAGATTTAATATTAATTAAATAATGCGACTAATTTAATGTTCTAACTATTATTAGATAATTTATATTATGATATTAATTAAAATATTTATGATATAATGGATTTTATATTGTTCTTATAACGTGATTCATTAATTTGAAGATTTATAATAATATTATACAAATACATATAAAATATCATTGGAGTAAAATGTTTTTGATAACGATTACTGTTATAAATGCATAAATTATTGAATATTATCCGTGAACACTTTAAAATTTGCTCGTTAAAATTAAATGTGAAAATAAAAAAAAAATTAATCATTGCATATCATGACAGAGTTGCACCTCAAGAGAGAGAAAAAGAGAAAGAAGAGCGCACTAGCTTTATCTCAATGAAGCATATTTTCCGCAACTTTTTCATCGCACACATTTCGCGCGGTGAGAAATCGACGACGCGGATACGTCGTCGCGTCTATAAAAAGAAACCGCAAGAGGCAAGCGAACTTATCGAGGAAATCAAAATTGATTCTATCGATAGCTCGATCGGAGGGAATGGGGGTGAGGAGGAGAAGGAGTCGCCTCGGAACGGCGATGAAATCGCTTTAATATTTCATTCTTAACGATTTTCACATTTGCATAAGATATTAGCGGAAATTCAATCGGGACACACGGGTGTGGCGCATCGTGGAGGCGCGAAGAGAGATCGATGGGTCAAGGAGCTTCGAGTCGTTACATTGGGCGCGTCGCCTCGCGCGGCGTATACGAGGTAGGAAACGAAAACGAGTCGAGGAATGGAGTGAAAAAGAGAAAATAGAGAGAGAGAGAGAGAGAGAGAGAGAGAGTCAGAGTCAGAAAGCAAGAGAATCCAAAACTCCCTCGAATCTCTTCGTTGATTATACGCAAGTCTTTGTTTTAATCAACGATTTCGATCGAATCGTTACCGCAACGAGAAACCGTTGCTGCAGCTGGCTTCTACATTTTATAATATATAGACGTATAGGCACACATATACACATACACACGTCGATATATACACATACGTGTCTTTATTTATATATATATTCGAATATTGGTGGAGAGTATAAACTCCATGATACGAGGCGGACGCGGAAACGAGTTTGTCACTGTTTATACGTAAGCGAAGCATCAGATATGCATTCTGCAGCGGCTTGTTTCGTTTTCGAATTTTCGAGCCCTTTTCTCTTGCCGCGTACCGTTTCTCCACCGTACACCTCTTTCTCCTCTACCCTTGTGCATCCTATATTCGGTGTCTATATATACATACATGCGCGTATATGTGTATATATACGTATCGATATACATATATCACTCGAGGGCACCGGCTGCGCTAGTTTTAGAAGCGAATTTTGATTTTTAATGGAATCTGATATTGCAACGAGTTCTGGATAGATACGGGAATGGTTTGTAAATAAAGTCGGATGTCTCTCTACTGTCGAGCTCGGCGTATATGAAATTTTATAAAACGATATTGTATGAAAAAGTTGAATAACTGAATATTTTTATCGCGAATGCTTGAAAGTTATTATATGAATTAATGGTATTAATTAATTGCCGTAAAATTAAAAACTGCTTATTCATCGATACACGATAAATTTTATGCATATTTGTTACATTATTTACTACCTCCATTTATTAAATTTCTTTTATCGCACTTGAAAAAAAAATAAAAAATTAGTTTTACGAGAAAAATGCTTTCATTCTTCAAGATAAGCATAAATATTAGTACCAAACAAGTAAAATATATAAAAAAAAAAAAAAAAAAACCATTGGCGCAAAACAACGGAGTTGTATAAATAAGCCAAAAAACTTAATCACAGCACGCGACATTAAGTCGGACAAAAATGTTTAAAATTTATCAAACGAGAACCTCGTCCGAGATGCGAGACAAAAATATGGAAAAATGCGTGGCATAAGACGTGTCCGGTAAACTATGCTTTTCCATACGATATAAACAATTGAAAAAGAATGACCAAGAAAAGCCAGTAACACCGCGCAACGCAAAGAAGAAAGAAGGAAAAAGGTGGGAATCACATAGCGAAAACGAGGAAAAGAATCTCTTCATAATCAAATTCTCAAGAATCAGGGCGTCGTTTTCATTTGCAGACCTCTGACATTGCGCGCGCGCGCGCCCGCGATGTTCCTTTCCGCGACGGGCGTGAAACAAATTGAATCTCGCCTAGACGGCATTTCTTAATTAAGAAGCTCTGGGTCGTTCTCGTTCTCGTTTTCGTCGTCGTCGTCGTCGTCGGATAAGCGAGGAGAAAAGAAGAAACGGTGAAAGAGAAGGGAGATAGAAAAAGAGAAGGAAAAGGACAGACAGAGAGAGAGAGAGAGAGAGAGGCCAAAGTTAGACGATCTGAGCCTCTTTCTATCTTTACTTAAAAGATTCGCTGCAGGAAAAAGGTAGAACGGCCAAGAGCAAGAGATGAAAAGAAAGAAGGGAAGGAAGAGAGTCGATGCACTTTTATAAATTGCAGTTCGCCACTTCGACCGGTTCGTCAAGATTCTTCAGCGTCGCATCTCGTCTCGCATCTTCTACTCCTCTTTTCCATGTTTGTTTATTTATTTATTTTTTTCGTTCTTTCTCTTCCACTTACACGTGTATACATAGATGAAAAGAGCTTGTTCCAGTGTCAAGGCAAAGAAGGATAAGAAGAGGAGACGAAAAGCGTTGCTGACCTTCCCTCGTTAACATGCAACCGAGAAAGAGCCGACGGATTGCGGAGAAAACTTTTTACGACTGGCACTTAAATATCCCGAGGAGGCTTGTTAATGATGTTTTTAAAGGCCAAAGTGCACCGCGCTTTGCATACTCTTTTTTTCTTTCTCTCCAGATTCAAGTTGGTATACACCAATTGAAATCTTGGATACACATAAAAAGTGTAAGAGGGTTGTAATTACGTCAAAAAGGAGCATTTATTTTATTGTTCTATTTTCACGTCTCGAAAAAGAATAATGATTTTATAAATTTTATATGCTCTGAATACAGCGTAACAAATTTGATCTAATTTTCGTTCTAAATCTACACATTGTTTTGCAAAAATTTGTAGAATAAGCAATTATATATGAGAAAATTATTATGTATTTAAAAGTTTAATTTATAATTTAAAAAATTAAAAAATATAAATTATTGTACGTAAGTGTAAATGTATGTTCAACTTACATGAAAATTATCTCAAATATCGAAACCATGCAACGCACTTACCTGAAAAAAAATATATATATACTTATATAAATGTTAACTTTTACTAAATATATTAAATTTTTAAATTACATCCAAATATATTAAATATTTCAATAAATTCTATTGTAATTGAACTCGTTAAAATTATATACATATTACTTGGGTTTTATGTAAAATTACTAAAGCGTGATGGTAGTCTTAAAGGATAAATTGATAAGCCAAGATGCAATGCTGGTCGTAAAAGTAGAAACGACGTAAATTGAATTTCATCTATTTTCGATTCCTTCCCTAACGAGGGAAAATTTTGAAAAATAACTTTTCCGTCGTCGGTCGCTCGAGCGAAATCACATTCGCAAGAGGAAAAAGTGGGTCGGTCTACGGAAACATTGTTAGCTCACAGTCGTCGACGAAGTTGGCGCGAGACACGCGCGCGCGACTTACATAAAAACACCATAGCGTAAAACGTTAAACCTACATCTCGACAAAAGCGCTCGGCGTAAAGCCGACAAAGAGGCCCTGCTTTGGACAGCGCTGTACACACACATACACATACACACGTCTTCGCTAAAGAAACACATTCGTTGCCGTTGTCGCTCTAGTCGTAAAAATAAAAAAAGAAAAGAAAAGAAAAGAAAAGAAAAAAAAATTGAAAAAAACGGACAAACAGTACGGAGGAGACGCGCAGGGCGTCTTCGAGGGGCTAAAAAGCCCGCGCAGCTCGTGAAAAGCACTTTACCTTCTCTATTTATCCGTCGCCGAACGGAGACGAACGGACCGAGTGCGTCGTTCGCGCACACAAGCATTCACTCCGGAGTATTTCGATTCTTATCGGCAAATGTCGCGAGAGAGCTGCGGTTGTGGTAGTTGTCGCTTTTTCCTCAACTCCCTCGTCGACTAGTCCGTCGCTTTTCCACTCGTCATCTTTACTTTTATCCGCGAGTTTTAGTTTTCTCTTACACGCGTTCCGACGGAGGAGAGGGAGAGGAGACACTCGAGAGGATCTGCGGATATTTCTTCTTCTATTTCTTCTTGAGATACTTCGGTGTGTGGTCAAATTCTTTTTACTTCTTATTTCAAGGACTTGGTTTTTAAGATACATTCAAGGTTGATATTTCGACTTTATTGGTGTTAAGTCTATATTTGATGGAATAAAAAGATTAGATTATTTAAGAGATTTTCTATTTTTAGAAATGTTAGGATACAAGTTTGTTAAATTGTTAAAAAAGGTATAAGAATTTATTAAGCTACACATGTGTTTAACATAAAAACAAATAAAATTTTAAATAAAAAAATGACTAATTTTCACTCTCAAGTTAGTTTTGCACAGTTGAATTTATCATAATAAGTAAATAATGGCTTTAAATTTAATAGGCGCACAATAAATTTCCCAGTAGGATCGAATTTTCAATTGTACGAAATTAAAAGTTTAAAAGTCTCAATGCCTAAATATATTAACACAGTCATTCGATATCAACTCGGTCTGTATTTGTACCTGCACTTTAGGACTTTCGTCATTTCCCATGAAGGTAATTTACCCATTAACTAAGTAAATAACCATTGCCACATTCTCTCCCTCTTCCTCTCTCGTCTTTATTGTCTCTTCTATCTTCGGGTTTCGTTGTTTGTCGAACGGTCACGTTGGTGGTCCAAACGCAGGTGTATCCACAATACCGTCTTCGCTGCTGCCAGACGGTTATTCATATAGACACTCGAGGGAACTCGAACGAAAGAGACACGAGACACAAACAACACCGGATGCATAACGCGTAGAGTCATTCGTGGGATAAACAAAAAATAGAATACGCGCGTTGGTTGGAAGGGCTACCGCGGCGCCAATTTCGTTTCTCGACAGGCTGAGCCTTTAAAATTGCGCGAGATGCAGGAGCTGCTATTACGAGAGCGCCTTATTCGCTTCTCGCTTTGCTTCGTCAGTCGTTCATTCATTGTTGTCGTGGATGTCGTATCTTTCTCGGTGTAGAGGGAACCGACGTCTCGTTTAAGCTGCTTCGTTTCTCTTGTTTTTTATCATTCGCTTCTTAGCTGCGTTTGCTCATTCGGTGCGTTGACAATGTGCGTGTGTATCTGTGTATGTGAAAAAAAAAACGAACAAACTCGGTGCACGAATACGTTTTTTTTCTTTTTCTCTTGGTTTTTATTTTTTTGCGGTACGACGCTGGAGAGGAGAGATAAAGAAAATTACACATACACGTGCGTATAGTAAGAACGAGGCACGCAAGTTGAATGGATTTCACAGGAGAATGATTTTCGAGAAGAGCTTTTGCTGAAAGATTGTGAAAGGGCTATTTTTGCGGTGACGCAGCACTCTGAAAATTATTTCTATTGAAATGAACGTATTTTTACGAGGATTGCTTTGCTCATAGCTTATAAGTACGGCTTTCAATTCTCTGACGTTTTTTACAAATTTATTTGATATGAAACAGTTGGATTTTATTACTAGAAAAATTAAATTGTAAATTTTTATTAATTATATAATTTTATTGCGTATCTCAGAATTACTTTATGATTTTGAAGAAATTAGTAATTATAAACCCTTCTTTTATTTCTATTTCAACTCGCAAGATTAAGAAAATCTACTTTGTGTAAATATAAATATTCAATATTATTGTAAATAAGCTCTATATACAATAGATATACATTTGTTTGTACGACGTAACTATTAAGTTAAAATAGAAAAGCAATTGAAAATTCAAATTTCATATCGCTTACGTAACGCAATATTTTTTTTCAGCCAATATTTGAGACTTACAATATTATATCCAAAGTTTTTTAATGTCACGTCGATAGGAAGCAACGCGCAACCAAATCGTTTCGACTGCGTTCTCTCGTCAAAGCACATGTATACACGCGACCGCGATGCATTATAACATCGAAGTGCTCGACCAATACAATAAAGAGCAACGGGAAAGGAAACTAACTCAAAAAAAGAGGACGGAATGCAAAGAAGTCTTTTCTCTTTTACCAGCTTTGTTATATATCGCATCAAAAGGTAAAAGAGAACGAAAAGCAACAAAAGAAGCAGCAACAGCAACACAAACGAAACTAACCGCACTTCAGTTTATAGGTATCTTTCTCTCTTTCTTTCCGAGCCACACGCACTTTCTCGGCAGACCGCATATATTGGAAAAATACTCTCGAAGCCTTCTTCTTCTCGGTGGAGTATCTTCGGCGTTCAAGAGCCGATATTAAAATTCGCATCTTCCATATCGGAAAGTTGAGGCAGCATCACCCTAAGAGGCGGCGTGTGTGTCGAAAGAAATGCGCTCTCCTTTGAGTTCTTCCTTCTTTTCTCCTCCGACATCTACTCTTCTCTCGCGAGCCTAGACGTCTAGACGTCTCTTCGGGGTAGTGAATTTTTCTTTCTACCCGTCTATTCCCTTCCGGCAGATTGATAAGATACTGCGTGTAGAAATAGACGAATAGGAAAAAAAAAAAGAGAGAGAGAGAGAGAGAGTTTCACGTCCGTTAGACAGATGGATGGTCGGCGAAAGGATCATCGGCGGAAAAATGCTCTCCGCTCCCTTTTCTCTCTGTATTTTTTCATTTTCTCCTCGCGTTCCCCTCGCCGCGTCGAAGCTCCGACCTTTTCGCGCTTATATTGCCGCGGTCTTTGATCTACAAAAAATTCAATTTGCCCGAAGATTGGGCCGCGATGTACGCTTTCTCTCTCTACCCATGCGCGGATGCGTTTGGAAACCGCGCCAAAATCCCTTCCGCGTAAACACACACGTAGACGCGGCACCATTCGTTACCCTCTTTTCTTTCTCTTTTTTTTTTTTTTTTTTTTTTTTTCTTAATGCAGCCGCAGGGAGCGCGCTCGCGCGCTTGTTTGTTTTTCAGCCGCACCTCCCCAAATGCTTCACGTTTCCTATTCTCCGCAGCCCATCTTATTCTTTCTCTTTTCCCTCTTGCTCACTTGCTCTTTAACTTTCCACATGATGAAGAAGGGAGGAGGGGATAGGTACGATATCGAAAAACGTTTTGTCAAGACCCGTGAGTAGATCTAAAGGCAAGTCGTCATCAAACTAAACCATGCTCCCTTTTTCTTCCTTTATAGATGCTAAAGCGAACTTAGAAATCGGGAGAGAGAGAGAGAGAGAGAGAGAGAGAGAGAAAAGCAAAGAGCTTCGGAACCCCTTAAATCCTTAATTAAAGCCGAAATTCAATTTCCTCACCGGGTCCCTGGTTGAGCACAGCCAATAAGAGAAGGGGCGACATGCTTTGACCGCGGTATATCTAGACGGAGACGCCAGCAGCTCGCCTCGTACGTCTTCGTAAACTCGTGGTACCCCGGCGCACGTTCATATATCTATATGTATACATCTATACACATAAGTATATACACAGCTGCTGTTGCTGATTGCTATATAGCTCGATGGTGCCTCGCTTATGGAGAATCTTAGATCTTGTTTGCGCGGAAAAGCCTTTCTACGAAACTCATTATGCGGCTCCATCAATTGAGTGGATTTTTTTTTGTCTATATGTATGCGTATGTGTGCTCAGCAATAGAAACGAAGGGCTGACTTTTTCGCTCGCATTGTCTTATGTGTTACGATGCTCAATTATCTGTTCGAAAGAGATGTTTGCTTCTGTCAGCTCGTTCTAGGTACGACACCCTTCGATATTTAAGGTCCTTTAGCAGGCTAGGACGAGTAAAGAAATCTCTTTATACGTGATTTCAGTTTCGTTTAATTTTTTTATACATCCTAAATTTTATTACTTATCTAAAATGTCAATAGTCGACGTATTTATTACTTTTTTAATTTAAAAAAAAAAAAAAAAAAAAAAAACAAATCTATTTCAATAAAACCTAAATTTACTTTTCCCATTTTAAAATCATCTTGTGTGGAGTTAGATTTCAAAAAAGAAAAATAGCAAACAGCGAAATAAATTCAAGCTAAAACGAAAATAGGGTAAAAAAACTTTATTCTTTGACGGGGCAGATTCACACAATGGGGAAAACGATCTTCTATCATTGAGGTAAAGTATACACACCCATATATACATACACATTTAAGATGTCAAGACGATTTTTCAAGTGGAAATTATGTATGAGCCACGATATAATCTTCGGCTGTGATATCTGTGTCGCGTGATATCTGCTTCGTTGCCACCAAAGAGGTACGTGACACGTGTGCACATTGTATTTACAAATGCGTTGTCAAGAAGAAAGGGAGAGAAAGAGGAGAAAAGAGGGCGGATTGCTACAGGTTTACAGCTTATGTCTCCTACTTTCTCTCTTTCTCTTTCTCTCTGTCTATCTCTCTCTCTCTCTCTCTCTCTCTCTCTCTCTCTCTCTCTCTCTCTCTCGTTTTTTCGCATTTTCCTTCATGATTTCCGTGCGCTCGCGGCAGAAGCGCGTTATCCGTTACATCTTTAAGAAATATTGCGTCACTCTCGAGATTTCTGACCAAGAAGCCGAGGGTTATGTGCTTACCATAATTTAGTCGGGACGTTGAGATTATTAAATTCGTAAAACGCCGTCGTTTTATTGGAAAATATTTCAAGACGAATATGACGCGGTATTACGAATGACTTGTTTCGAAGATTTTTTTTCAATTTTTGTCTTTTATCGTCTAAATTTTGTTTGCTTTTGATGATTAGGTATTGTGATTACAAGAAGTATGGAAAAGTACGTTGGAGTGATTGCAATGTAGAGCAATCTTAAATAAAAAATTGAATCACATTATTTACTTGTTACAAAAAAATATTTAAAATATATCTTCCATATACAAATTAAAATTAATACTTAATTTAAAATTGATAAGCGAGACTAAAAAGTAGTTATCTTTTTTAATACGTTATACAGTCGAATAACTTATGATTCGCATCGATTTATTATACCTTTCAATCGTATTAATCGATTGATACTTGAAAATCTGATAAATCGTAAAATTAAATATTAAAACTGAATCAAATTAAAACTATATAATGTTAAATACACAAATGTGTAAATATTAGATTTGATGAAAAAAATAAACTCAATATAACGTAAATCGAACCGATAAAAACCAAATATATTATGTTAAATTAAATTTAACAATTAATTTTAATAAAAAATTAATGTAATTTGCATTGTTTTAATCGGTAATTTTATTTATTTTATCGATTTACTTTTGTAGTGTAACACATCGTTCAATAAGTCCCGAGACTAACAACGAAAACAACATTTTTTTTGAAAAATCATTTTTATTCATCAATATAATCTCCTTTTAGAGTGATACAATCTTTCCAACGCCTTTCCAACATTTCTATAACATGTTTATAGAAGGATTTATTCTTTGCTTCAAAATAGGCTTCAGTTTCGGCAATGACCTCCTCATTCGAGCCAAATTTTTTTCCCTGGAGCATTTTTTTGAGATCAGCAAAGAGCCAGTAGTCGCTGGGGGCTAAATCTGGCGAATACGGGGGGTGGGGAAGCAAATCAAAGCCCAATTCGTTCAATTTTGCCATTGTTTTCATGGACTTGTGGCATGGTGCATTGTCTTGGTGAAAAAGGATTTTTTTCTTCTTCATGTGCGGTCGTTTTGCTGCGATCTCCTCCTTCAAACGTATCAACAAGTCAATATAATAATCACTGTTGATCGATTTACCTTTTTCCAGGTAGTCAATGAAAATCACGCCGTGTGTATCCCAAAAAACAGACATGGCCATGACTTTGCCAGCAGACTGCTGCGTTTTTGGACGCTTTGGGCGGCTTTCGCCAGCCATGCGCCACTCAGATGATTGCCGATTCGACTCCGGAGTGAAATGATGTATCCATGTTTCATCCATGGTCACGTATCGACGCAGGAAATCCTTTTTATTGCGAGTAAATAGCGATAAACAGCTCTCTGAATCGTCGACTCGTTGCTGTTTTTGTTCCACTGAAAGCAATCGCGGCACCCACTTGGAAAAAACCTTTTTCATGCTCAATTTTTCATAAAGGATTGTAAATACGCTTCCAGATGATATCTGTGTCATTTCTGCAATCTCACGGACCTTCACTTTGCGATTTTTCGTTACAATTTTTAACACTTCACTCACATTTTCCTGTGTAACGGCTTCCAATGGCCTACCCGAACGTTCCGCATCGTTTGTGTCCGTACGACCACGTTTAAACTCAGCATACCAACGACAAATCGTTGGTTTGGATGAAGAATGTTTTTCAAGCCATTGCTGGGCTTCTACGGTGTTTTTACCCATTAAAAAACAATGTTTTATCAACACGCGAAACTCGCTTTTTTCCATTTTTCAAACAAATTACAAAGTGACTTTACTCTAACCTCGATAACTCTGCTGTCTGTGATCCGATCGACGTGAAATTTTTACACGTTTCGTGTAAAGGTTCGCACTCTATGGAAACGTGGCAAGTTTGGTACTACTAGCACCATCTCTGGGTTAGTCTCGGGACTTATTGAACGATGTGTTATATCAACTATTTTTCTCAAACCATTTGTTTTTATTTATGAAAATTACATCTTACAGGATGTTTAAATTGATTTTTTATTATATTTTAATTTTATGCATTTTATTTATTTATCGTAAATAAAGCAATCTCATAAAGTAAAAAAAAAAAAAAAAAAAAAATACGCTAATTGATTGATAAACATTGATGAATAATTGTAATTGTAACTGAAAAACTTAATCAAAATACTATACCAAAATACTGTTTTATTTTATCAAAATATAAAGTTTTCCATGTTGTTTTGCATTATTTAAAATGTATTTTTTATTCGTCAATGTAAACACTGCCATAATATAACTCCATATGCATACATTATGTTTCTCCATCGGTACAATATTTACAAGCTAAACAAATGCATCCAAGATCGTACGTATGTAATCTGATGTTTTCATCGCACGATGCATATACATGCGCTATCCGCAATACAAAAAACCAATCCCCTTCCTCGAGGAAAAAAAAAAAAACTGCATTCGGACAATTTTTAAAACGCGTCAGGAAAAATAAATCCTCCGTCACAATAAAGGTGATAAAAAAAAATGAGCGCGCGAAGAGTTTCGAGAACGCCTGTTCCAGCAAGCCTTGTCTCCTCGACGAAGAGGGTTACTTTGCCCGAGATATCTAACGAGATATCCGATAAGCGACGTAACAGAATAGGGGAGGTGACCGAATATAGATCGTTTTACTCGGCGAAAGAGAGAGAGAGAGAGAGAGAGAGAGAGAGAGAGAAGAAGAGAAGCCAAGATAACGGAAAAGCGTAGGGAGTTTTGTGATTATCTCGGCGGCAAAGTGTCTGTTTGGAGGGCGACTCTGGTACACTTGGCTCGCTCGCTTTAATCGTCATGGTTCTCGTCCCAGTTGATGTTGCGGTAGCGCTCCAGTCTTCCTTCTCGTCGTCGACCTTGTTGTCGTCGCGCTGTACTCGAGTACAGCGCGTCGATGATAACGCACCCGACGAAAGCGCCTATGGGAAATTGAAATTGATAACTCTTACGTATATGATCGAAGCTAGCTCGTGTATATACGTATTCTTGAAAGTGTCTATACGTATTCGCAGTGGGTGTTCGTGATTTGTGGATATATAAATATTACGTCGACGTTGAGGGTAGAACTTATTCACTTGATATCTTGATTTTTATGACTTTCAGGTTTTGTTATTACAGTTTCATCAAATTCTTTCGTATTAACTTCGATTCACGTAATATATCACTGCTTTTATAACTTCTTTCAATTTTTCTTCGCTTAATTCACTGTGATTATGTGGAAAAAAAATAAATAGATATTTTATTTTTATCGTGAAGAAAATCATAATTGAAGTAATAATTTTAATTCTTTTTAACAAAGGAAAAGTTATTTTCAAGTACATTTTAAATATCAGTTTAAAAAATTTTATTTTAAAAACGATTTATTTTACTATTACGAAATAAAAATCGTATAAAAAAAAAAAACATTTAATTTCAAATAAAATACATTATTTTATTTGAATTTGAAAAAAAATGTTTCAATAGTTAAAACAGCCTGATTATTTATAATAAAAAAACTTAATCGATCCATTAATCATTATTAGTGAAATTTACAATATCAATATACGAGTATACGAGTATATATGTATAGATAAAATATAATGAATAAATAAATTGAATAATAAATCTAACTGCTATCATTGTAAAAAATCACTGCATGCAAATCGAATAAATTCGAAAGAATAGATAAAATCTTTGTCATTTATAATACTTTTTTTTTTGTTTCGTTAAATAACGTTAAAATAAAAAAATTATATAAATACCGTTATTGATCATTTATTAAAACAGTTTTTACGGTTAACCAATTTGTCAACGTCTCCTCTATAAATGCGCATCCCCTATGTCTGTAAGATCTCATAGAATTATTGGAATATTTTCCGATATAAACTCTGCCTCTCTCTCTCTCTCTCTTTCTCTCCCTGTCTCTTTAACTCTCTTAGTGCAAGCTTGTCGACGCCAAATGCGACGACGTCAACGACAAAGACGGCTTTCACAGCGGGTGTCATTAAGGCTGCTCGAAGCCCGCGCACGGAGATAAGCTTTTCTGATGTTTAGGGAAGTGAAAATTATACTTGAAAGAAGATTAAATAGCATCAAGGATTCGTCACTCTTTTCTCGTTCTAACGCTTCGATTGCGCTTCACTTTTCAAGCGTCCTTTCTTTCTTCGTCTGCTACTGGTTATCGATCTAGTCGTTTCGATACCTCTCACATTCTCTCTCTCTCTGTCCTTCTCTCTTAATTCATAATTTACTTCGCGAATTCGTGGATACTAAATAGTATTAAAATCGACGCTAGATTATGAAGAGCGACTTTTTCTCTCATTGTAGTTCGACGTTTAATAGCCGTGTGCGGCTATTATATTAAAAAATTAATATCTGATATATTCATCGAGAGAATAAATAAGGAATTCACTTTGATTTTATAGGGGTACTCTTAAAACTTGCCTAAGAAACACTTTAAGGTACTTTCCACGTCGGAACGATCAATTTTATCGAATTTTTTTTTTTTCTTTCTTCTTCGGGGGCTTGTTTTACGGCGCGTAACTTGCTTAAAACCTTATAAAATTAATTTTTCAAAGGAGTATAAAACTCAAATGCCGAAGAAAATGCTTTCAATTATTTTTTAATAATATTATTTTTCAAAAAATATTTAGCTCGAGTGAGAGAGAGAGAGAGAGAGAGAGAGAGAGATAGAGAGATAGGAAAAGCCGTGCTCGAGGTCTCGTCTCACCGTCGTTCGATGCTTGCGAGAATCCATTAATCACCCGAGAGCTTGTAAAATGTAAAACTATTATCGTCCTCGGCGTGACGCCGAGTAAAAAATATGTTATCCTGTCTTTATTGTGCTTCTTTTTTTTTTAATTTGCTTCTTAAAGTATGTACCTCGAAGTACACAAAGTAGCACAGTTCATTTTCATGCTCATAAATAACTTTTTAATATTTATATTCAAAAAAGGTGTTGGATAAAATATAAGATTAATGTGTAGTACATTCGATTTAATTTTTTTAACATTAGTGTTAAAAAGAAGAGATAGTTGAAATTTAAAATTTACAATTTTCAACAACGACAATTGAAAATTATTCCAATTTAACTGATTTAAAAAATAGCTTTTCATTGAAACGATTAGAACAATAAACTTTCGGTTAATATAATTTAAAAAATTTTACTATACATCGAGCTTAAAAATAAGTGAAAAAGGAACCCATAAATAAAATAAAAATCCACAGTAAGTCCTCCGTACACGCCCCGAAAAATTTAGTCCAAGTATCGTAATTCAAAGACACGGGATCCAATTTGCCTGACTCCGGTGTGCACTTTCAAAGCCATTATCATTACCGGCAGCACGTTTTCGAGGCTGACAGCCCATCCGATAATTTCACCTCTACGACGCGGTAGAGGGGCTCCGGGGGATTATCCGAGCCAAATACTCCTCCGTACGCACGCGAAAGAGGGTAGATATATCCGAGTATAAAGAAGCTATACGTCGGTCGCTCTCTCGAGCGCGTTTATATGTATGTGCCTACATACTATGTGCAACCCGTGAAGTTACCGGTAATTATCGAACCTATACGGTGGTACGGGCGTTTAATTTTTCCTGTTTGCTCTTTCCCGTCGAGAGCCAATTCTTACAGCTATCGAGTGTGCATTACAGACTCTGTTCGCGACTTGGTCTTCGTAGGGTGCGCGCACGCGCACGCCCTGGGAGGGCAGCCGACGGCCTTTCCACCCACCCACGATTTCCATCGGTCCGACGCGGATTTATTGCGCCGGGTTTTCGCCCGCAGCCAATTACGCGCTGCAAAGTATAGCTTGTTTCGTTCGCTCGTGTTGTTCTTTCGGCGGGGAATCTCCGTCTAGAATTTTTTTGTGTACGTTTGTGTGTGAATATGTGTAAGTTTGTGTATGAATAGAGTACCCGCACACGAAATTGAATGAGAGAAGTTCATCGACGCGGTGTGTTGTGATAGCGTCATGAAATAATGACCCTGAGACATTTGCTTTTCGAGTCGCGAGAGACGCACACGATATACGCTTTTATTTTTGTCTGCTTTTTGTTGATCGATATAGTTTTGTTTTCTTTCATTTATAAGTAATTGATATAGACAGAATGGATTGATTACACGCTTCTCGATGTTTTTATCTCTGGAATCGAGAAGCTTCTTTAAAAAAACTTTTATTGAATTTGTGGATTATTTAGTGCTACGTTTTATCAATAAATGGTGATTGTAGCTTTGTTTAGAGAACGTCAAAGCAATGTTTCATTAAAAAATGACAATTTACCGTATTGGTTGGCTATTTTAAATGGACGTAATAAAGAATTCAATTGCATTCAAAGTTATAAATTATATATATATGTATATCAATTTTTTATTCCGATTAAAATATTTTAAAAAAGTTGAAAAAATCATCGATAAAAAATTCACCGATTGTTTTCGTAAAATTTACATGTCAAAAATTATTAAAAAAAAAAGTACATCTTTAAAATTTGAATAAACGTTTCATTTTCTGAGCACCAAATATATAAAAAAAATTAAAAACAAAAAAAAGCGTCGAATATATTTGCGAAACGACAGGGCGTAGGTATAATAAACTCGTGCGCGGTACCTTCAAAGCAGTCTATTAGCATAAATCGAGGCACGCTTATGCCACCATAACACCTGACTTTTATCGCTATTTTTATTTTCAGGCTTTATGCAAACTCTCTCTCTCTCTCTCTCTCTCTTTCTCTCTCTCTCGCGCGCGCACGATCTTCGCGTGGTCGCGCTTTCGTATACGTATATGTACCTTCCTTTTTCGCTTTAAGAGAACGCGTAAGATTATACGACTCATTGCATAAGTAAATCGCGCATACGAAAAATCCTTTCTCTTAATACGCAAAATATAGCGCGCTCCTCGAGTTCACGGAAATTTTTACCGTAGAAACACCTCGGTGCTTTTGATAATACAACGCTGAATTTTTACGGCTACTTTCGCATTTTCAATATTGAATAAAAAGAAAAAAAAAGGGGAATGAAAAACAAATGGTTCTCTTCTCTTTACCGAAAGTGTTAAACGCAGAGTTTTTTTATTACGTAGATCTATACCATCAGTCTTATGAAAAAAATTCAGTTTTATAAAAAAAGGTTAGCCTTAAAAGAGAAAATGGAGAAGAAAAAAGCAACGTTAAATTTGAAAGTACAAACATCGAGATTCATCATAAATCCGTTTATATAACGGATATAATAATATTTATCTTTTAATGCAATAAAGACGGATTACCGTGAATCCTGCTTTGTTACTCGCACGTATTTCCCTGAACGAGAATATCTTCATATGCGTACATATGTATATATAAATGCAGACGTACACAGAGACAACCGACGTGATTTCACGTACAAAATCTTAGCATTATCCCTTCCTCTTCGTCCCAACGCATATCGATTTTTGTTTCTGTGATGCGATTTCGAAAGACCTCGGCTACTCGATGAGGATGCGAAATTTGAAATCGCAACGCGTGAGCTGTAAGTATAATTAACGCGCTCCACCCTCTCTCTCTCTCTCTCTCTCTCTCTCTATCTCTTTCTCTTTTTCTTTCGTCTTTGTTTCTATATCTCTTTCGAGCACGTTTATCACATTCTTTTTTACGCACGCATCGGCATTTCCTAGATTCTGCCCTTGCATGCTTGTACATATACATATATATATATATATATATATATATATATATATATATATATATGTGTATATATACGTACACAAATGTATATAAATATATAGGAGAGCGGTTGACGTACGCGCGGGGCGCATGACAAGAGGAAAGCCGTGAATCGTTCGGGGAATTCGGCGCTCTGTGAATGGACTTCGCGATCGGCGCTACATACATACATATATACATACATATACATGCATGTATAAACGTAAATGTACGTACGTGCACACGTGAGCGCAACGGAGAGAAGATCAATTCCATCTGCGTACGCATCGACGCGCCCGTTATTTAGATGCGCCGTCGCTCGTCGCGGCTCATCGACGCTCGCTTGTGCCTCTTTTCTTTAGGTTTTATTTCTTATGTACGTGTCGCGTGAGTTCACCTTTCCGTACTATATATGTAAAACATGGAATAAAGCGATGTTAAATTTAAATTGCGTATTTTGACATTGTATTTATTTAGGCATGACTCGAATTTAATGATTTTTGTCTTTTTTAATTTTGGTTACATATAAATTTTCAACGCTTCTCTTTTTTCGTGTTTAACTTATCTATATTAAGTAAATATATTAATGGTTACAACAGTTCGTAGTAAATACATAATCGATGCTTGCATATGACTAAAATAAAATTTTAGCGACTAACTTTGAAGACAATTTCCAGCATAAAATTTTTATTTTAAGATTCTTGATAAAAAAAAAAAAAAAAAAAAAAAAAAAAGATTGCGTTCAAGAGAATGTCACTAAAAATTTTATCAAGTAGCACAGCTGAAATGGTAATGAAGCATTAAGGATTACGAAGAAAGTTTTGAGCAGCGTATGAAAAAGCTCTAGCAATATAGCCAATTATTAAACTTCAGCGATTATACCAAGTATGCTTTAAAAATTACTTATGCAACTGTAAAATAATACAATTTTAATTTGTAAACTGCTATTTAAAATGCTATTCCAAATGCATCGTTAAATTAATAAAAAGAGAATTTTTTTTAAATCTACTATAAAATTTGCATGGAGATAGATATACGTTTTATTAGTTTAAAAATATCTTGGTCGGAGGTTCAATTGAGTTAAGGAATTCCACTCTACACGGAATTTTTATTCCTCGCGTGCAAACTACCAGATGTACGTAGGAGTATAGGAAAGGGGGAAATACGAATTTTTAATGCTCCGAAAATATCTCTCCGATAACATCCACCGAATTTCAAAAATAAACTTTGGGGATTTACACACACAGAGAGAGAGAGAGAGAGAGAGAGAGAGGCGCGCGCGAAGCGTTACATTAGTCGACGAGCAATCAATAAACGCTCTCTCTCTCTCTCTCTCTCTTTCTTACATAGCAATTTTCAAGAATGATAATACGCCGCGGCATCTATTTTTTCTTCTTTTCTCCCAGCTTGATATCGATGAATTTGCGCCACCGAGCGCACGAAATCCCTCGGGAGTTGCCGCGTACCATTTATTCGTTTTCTTTTTTGCCTCTTCCTTCCTTCTATTTTTTTCTCGCTTTTGTTAACGTATACAATTACGATAAATTCATTTTAATTGAAATTTCAACGCTCTACGTTGAATCGCGTCTTTTCTTTAAACGTTATTCGCTTTAAACGTTTTGACAGCTCGTATCTCGCGTACGCAAGAATTACTCGTTTAAGTCTATCGTTTACTGCTCCATTCGAAGTAGGGCAAACTTCCGGGATTATATTGACTATTTTTATTTCATCACGGATCGGCACAATTATATAATCTTGCGAAAAAATATGTCCTTAACGATAAACGATTATTCTTTTAGATTAATAATTTTTAAAGCTTTAAGTCTGTTATAAATTTTATTTCTACATTCAGTTTCGTTCCACGAAACGCAATCATTATTAAACAATTACTTTTGTGTGAAATTGAATGAACGTCGGGTAGTTTTATTGTTGAAAGCACGGCAATTATAAAGAGCGTATAATTTAGATGTTTCGAACGATACCAGACTCATGTGAGTTCTGAAAAAATTGAAATCATAACAATTTGCAGATAATTTTAAAAGTAAAGTGATTATTATTAAGAAAATAAAATACACTTCTTTACCAACGTACAATATCGATTTATCACATTTTATTCTTTAAATATATACAATTCTACTGTTTACTTTATCAGATTTTCTTGTTCCCTCGACCCAAGATTTATTACCTAGATTTCACTTTCGCGACAAACAAAACATTACTACGCCTCTAATAAGTTTTACCACAGCTACTTTTCAAGATTAACATTTTTTTTCCATATGTAACATGTAAAAAAGTAGTCGCGACTTTGATCTCTCTTGAAATTAATATTATAATGGACACGACCGATCGGTTACACATACATATATGTGCACCCACATCGTAGATGACGAATGCCGTCAACTCACGCAAACGCAAACGCAAACGCAATCGTTTATGTACACAATTCTTAACTCAATTTATCAGAAAAATGAGCAAGGAAAGATATATATATATAGAGAGAGAGAAGAGAGAGAGAGAGAGAGAAAAAGAACAACGGACGCACGCGCAGCGCGAAAGATCTCGCGATATCTTATTAAAATTGAGCCAAGCGCGTCGCGTGGACAACTATATTAGATGTAATCCGAGCACGTTTACATATATTTTGGTAAGCATCGGACGTTTGAAGCCATTCATTCCGCGCGGCGTTTACCCGAACGCCGATCGTACGCACGCGCGCACACCACAATCTGCGCCTGGTGTTTTCCTCTTCCGTCTCTCATACTGCAGCGCGGAAGATTAAATCCGTTGATTTTGAATAGCTTTTGGTTTTAGTTTTCATTATCGGAGACAGCGAGAGTATGAGGAAGAGAGAAAGAGAGAGAGAGAGAGAGAGAGAGAGAAATATCGGTTCACTTGCGTGTCAGTGTTTATGCATATAGAGTAAGAATCGTTGATCAATTATTTGGAAGGTTGAAATAATGACGTGAGAGAAACAAAAGTAGAGATAAATTTATGATAAACGATAAAAGTTTCTTGTTTGTTCATTATTTAGAAGTTATTTCCATTGATTTTAAATCAATGACTTACGTTATAAGATGAAAAATTAATGTCAATTTAAATATATTTTGAAAGATTTATTCTTAAATTGTAATAAACAATGAAAAATATTTCTTAGTCTCGTTTCAAATTTTTATTATAATAATAATACTAATAATAATATTATATTAAATAATATTAATATTTATCTTTATAATTTATTACCTATATTTACAATTAACAAATGTAATTTTAAAATAATTTTGATATAGAGATAAATTAATTTCTAGTTGTTTACACGGTAAATGTACATAAACGTTTTTAAAATATTTTTTAACATATTTATTTATTGGAACGTAGTTATTTATTGGAATTTTGTTATGCTTTATAGAAAAATAGTAAGAAATAAAAAATACAGAGTAATGTGCATTAATTTAATATTTTTGTTAACTAAAATTTCAAGTTGAAATATAATCGATGAAAAATAATACAAATACTTTCATCATTAAAGACTTTAATTAACGTTAAACATTAAACATGAATGTAAAGTTACGAAGATTATCGCGATTGCAATTGGTAGTATGTAACCTTACGAAGATTATCGCGATTGCGATTAGTAGTATGCATACTGCATATTACCGAACAGCAGCCGTGCATGTAAAAGCGAAACAGAGACAAAGTGAATGTGTGTATGCGTAGGTGCACTGTATGTGTATGAAAGAAAGAAAGAGAGAGAGAGAGAGAGAGACAAATGATAGAACGAGAGGGATGCAAGTAAAATTCAACGCGAGTGAGGTGTAGTTCACGCTCGACGAAATTGAGGATATACGGTGTGTTGGGGGAGGACGGGAGAAGATTGTCGGTGTCGGTGATTCAAAGGGTATATATATATAGAGAGAGAGAGAGAGAGAGAGAGAGAGAGATAGAGAGAGATAGAGAGAGAGAGAAAAAGAGAGAGAGAGACAGACAGACAGAGACAGACAGAAACAGAGACAGATAGAGAGAGTCAGAGAGAGAGAGAGAGAGAGACAGAGAGAGTCAAAGAGAGAGAGAGAGAGAGAGAGGTCCGGTACGCCGAATCATGGTTCGGCTCAATGCTATGACATAACCTCACCCGTTGTCCCATGGATTTGGGTATCGATGGCACGCCGAGCTTCTCTGCGTATGCGTCGATATATACGCGGTTGAATCTCGGATAAACCTCGATCCCTGCCCCCTTCGCTCCTCTCCCCCCTTTATACGCCGTGCTATTCCCGGTATTCTAATATCCTGCGTGCATGCGTTCGCACGCTGCGTGTAATGAACTGTCCCGTGATATTACGGGCTCATGTGCTCGCGCGGCCTGCACACCGGCAACCAGTAGCTAGCAAAACTTTCATTACATAGGTATATGTACGTGATGCGTGCAGTTTGTATTCAGCGCGTGGTATACAAGTATGAACAATTGGATTTACACTTAGTCAAATGAACGCCGATTAAATTCACGCGTATTTTTCTCCATTAATTCAACGATTCATTTTTCATTTATTTATTTATTTTTTACTTATGGTGATGATTCATCACTTTTATTATATTTTAATTTTAATAACGCAACATATATGAGTACATACACAGTATGTCGGAAAAGTTCCCGAACTTATTTTGTAGCGCTTGTACGAGTGGCTCCACCTCTTGGACGGCACCGGTACTATGTTGCTACATCCCTCTGGAGCGTCTGAGAATTTTTTCACCAGTATCCGTTCATTAGTTGCCGAGATAGACGTGCTTGAGTGAACGTGTGTTTAGTACTCCGGTGCAAGCTCTACGATGGATGAGAAATTTGAACATCGTGGCGCAATTAAATTCTGCTATAAACTTAAGAAAACTTTCGCGGAAACGAGAAAAATGATCGATTCGGCTTACGGTGAAGGTTTAGTGTCGCGTACAACTGTTTACACGTGGTTCAGTCGGTTCAAGAAGAGTAGAGAGTCGTTAGAAGATGACGAGAGAAGCGGCCGGCTGTCAACAGCTGTTACCGACGAAAACGAGGCTGATACACAAAGAATTTGTGCCCCCAAACACGACCGTGAATTCTGCGTATTACGTAGAGGTGTTAAAACGTCTGAAGCGCCGGATTAATCGCATCAGGCCCGAGTACAAGCAACCGGGATCGTGGAGTTTGCTGGATGACAATGCGCCTGCTCATTCTTCGAACATTGTGAAGCGTTATCTCGCCGAAAATCAGATCCTACGCATCAATCACGCCCCATACTCGCCAGACCTGGCTCCAGCCGACTTTTTCCTATTTCCCAAGCTAAAAATGGCCTTGAAAGGACGATTTTTTGAAGATGCACCGAGCATTCAAGCGGCTTGCACCGAGCGTCTCACAGCGATAACTTCAGAGGAGTACCAGAGAGCCTTCGAATCACTCATGGAGCGCTCAAATGAGTGTATATCTAGGGAAGGGGACTATGTTGAAAGTTAACTGGAATAAATTTCTTTAGATGTAATTTTCGATTTTTTATTTCAAAAGTTCGGGAACTTTTCCGACATACTGTGTAGATCGATATTTTAATTCGTTAATTATTGATAAAATTGTTAAACAAGAATTTATATTAGAATATTTCAAATTATTTTACATGTTATAATTTTATTTTATACATGCATTGAAAAATAAATATTTAAGCTAATTTAGTAATTTTTACTTAAAAATATTAATTCAAAATATAATACTTGTATATTAATTAATTTTTATTAAACTTTGCGTACATAATATTAAAAACAGGAGCAAAAAATATAATAATTAATTTAATCACACATAATTCGAAATGTTTGTATCTTTTATATATTACATTTATGTTAATAATTTAATTTTAAATCACTATTTAAAAGTTTATATAAAAATTTATCATAAAATAAGTAATTTTAATTAAATATTAAAATAATAAAAAAATTTTAAGGGCATATTAAGATAACGTGTTTGATCTATTATACTTTCAGAGTTGATAAATAATATAATAAAATAATAAATTGCATTAAATTTACTTTTAAATTATGATAATTTAATTGTTTAATTTAACACCATAATTAAATTAATATCTTAATCTCTTTTATGAAATTAACAAATCACCACTTAAGTTAAATGTTAATTAACGCATAAACCGATTGATTATATCACGCGATTAAAAGATTAATAACAAAACAAAAAAAATATTAAACCAACAGTCATAATTTTTTTTTCTTTAAATGTTTTATAACTTTCCGTCGCTCTGAGTACGTTTCTCTTCTACTTTAAAACTGCTGTAAAAAGTCGGTGAGTGGTACCAGGACTGATATAAAAATAAAATAGAAGTGAATTAAAGAAGTTGATAGAAGAATGATTGCGGATTTGTAACATGACAGTAACTTATTTTTCAATACGCTAGTATTTTCAAATCGAAATTCGTTCGTATATACGTTTATTAATAATTTAAAGAATAAAAGAAAAGACAAATATGATTAATAATGATTAAAATTTGCCAGAAATAAGTTATTTTTCAAACTAAAAGTGCAACACGCCCTATCGTTATCGCGATGAATAGAAAGCAAAACATCGAGCTAACGCTTGAATATTTCATCGCAATCTTAATATTTTTGCCTTTTATTCCTTCAAATTAAAATTGCCACAAGTAGTCCAAATTAATGTTTTCTTCGCCTCACATTAATTACTAAAATGACCATTTAGCAAAGTGAGCGAGCAAAAAACAAAAGAAAAGGTAAAGAATATCTTACTTGCAGAATTTGATCTTCTTTCTCGTCCCTCCCCCCCCCCTCTCTCCATTTCTAACTCCCAACATTTTCGAAGCAAATGAAAGTTGCGAGATAAAGTACGGGCGAGATGTACGCGAGCGTAGCGATAAATATATAAGGGGTGTAGACGAGCGAAAGCGGAAGTCAGCTCAAGCGCGATTAACGCGGCGGTGCGCGGTCGGTGCGGATATACTATATATAGTATATATATATATATATATATACCACAGTATATACGTATATACTATAGTATATACGTATATACTCGCGCGTCGCTTCTACAACGACGACAACGACGAGACGCGCTCCGATAATTACGGGCCGTTGGACAGAATTCATTTTTACAAAGGGAGAAAGAGGAACGAAGAGTGGGACGGAACCCGCGCAACGTTAATTAATAATGGGTAAGGGGCTCGCGGACTCTCGCGCGTCTTTCCGCTTGTTAACACGCTTACGCGCAGCCCTCGCGCGAGAAAAATGGCGCGTTATAAATCTGTCTGACTTCTTCGGGGCTGTATACTAACTCGCGTTGAAGGGAAACTTGAGATTCCTTCAAGGAACTTCTTCATATTCATTTTTGTTCGTTCGTTCGTTCGTTCGTTCGCTCTCTCTCTCTCTCTCTCTCTCTCTCTCTTTCTCTTTCTCTTTCGTTTTTTTTCGCCTTTGATCTTCCAACTCTTATGCATAAATTTTGATAAATATTTTACATTAGTTAGGATTTACGACGAAATGGAATAACAAAAGATATTTGTACGTTCATTGGCATACACACACACACGCGCGCGCGCACACACACAAGCACACATATCTGTATTGTATTTTTGGAAATAATATAGTATTCAAGTTCATAATATAGTATTAAAGAAATAATAGATTCTGAAAATAATAAATTATGCACATTATTTATTCAATATCGTTATCGAAGGAATAATGTAATTTTAAAAAATTTTTGAAAATAATTAAAAATCACCAATATAATTATCGACATAATTTTATGCCTTTATAAAATAATGTTACGCCGTTTTTCATAGTATTAAATTAATCATAACCACTTTTATTTACCGTAGTTTATATTGTAAAACAATTTTTTACAAATTAAATTTAATCACGATTACAATGTTAATATGGTAATAAAAAAAGTCATTGCTTTTATTCTAATTGCATTCTAAAAACTTTCAAGCAATGGAAAAAGCTTTTATCGGTATCAAAAAAAAAAGTATCGCGATAAAATGAGTAAATTATAAAGCGTTATCGAGTAATCGATTAACAACCTGTAACTTATAAAAAATGACTTTAACATTCAGGTACATTAATTTCAAAGGAAAAAAAGAGATAAATACAACTGAAACGTAAAAGGAGATATTATAGAGAGAAAAGAAGAATTTCATTCTTGAAATATGCGATAACTTATAAATGCAAGATTTGCACGACGCGGCTGGACTGACGCGACGATGTCAATGCGCATAACTGCGGTATTAAAGATTCCTTTTCGCTCATCTATCTTTTTCTTTTACCCGCTTCCAAGCTACACATGCAAAAACCCAAGAAAATGAAAAGCCAAGGCTTCGTAGTTGTTCTTTTTTTAGTCGATGGTCGTCGCGTACGCGCCGATCTTTTTATTATATCGACATTTTTTTGAAAATATTTCGACAAAGGTAGCGCGAGGATGAAATCGCTCTTTCTCTCTCTCTCACTATCGGTCTTCTTTCTCTCTTTTACTAAATTTTTCCTCTTTCTTGTACGCGCGACTTTATCTTTCTCTGTTCTCGACTTATCTGGTCTCACGGGGTATAGGTAGCTTCGAGTCGGGCGTGAAAAAATGAAAGGAGAGACACTTGGCTTAATCATATTTGCATAATATTAAAATATTTTTAATGCAAACCTTTATGTCCACCTGCCGTATTCCGAGAATTAGCGGAGATATTCTCTCGGGTCTCGTTGAGCGCGACGATTTCGCTTTACTGACTCTATGTATCTCGTTATTTTTCCTCACTTTCCTACTCCCATTTTCATTCTCCGTCTCTATCTTTCCCTTTTTTTTCCCCCCTTTTTGTCTCTTCGCCACTTTTTTAACACTCGGTGCCTTTCTCTTTTTCTCTTCTTTTATTTTTATCTCGGCGCGCTGTCTATTTTGTCTCGTCCGCGAATACCGACGAGAGAATTTCCCTAATTTTTTTCTGATTCAGCTCGCCTTTGTACAGAGATAAAACTTTGCCGTTCTCTGAGCGTAAGCCGACGCGCGTAGTACGGTTGGGAAATCTGGCTAAAAAATAATAGACGCGAGACCGTTTGAAATTAATAATGAATAGATTCTCTTAGTTGAGTTCACTGCGAGATAAAACTTCAGGTGTACTGAGTATACTGTGATAGTTTTTTTTTAATTTAATTAATTTAATCCTTTTATTTCTTCATATATATATATATATATATATATATATATATATATATATATATATATATATATATATATACACACACATATGTACATTTTTTTAAAACGCCTCTTAGCTATAGAGCTATTAAATTTTATTTTCACGTACATAACGATGCTGAAAAATACATTTTTAAAATTTCCACTTAAATTAACGAGAAATGAATTTATATAACATAAATTATATATTTCTTTACTGAAATTAAAGCTAAACTATTAATACTGTGCCATAGTTTAAATTGACGTACACTATAGTTTTAAAAATTTATTGCAGATATTTTATAAATAAATAATAAAATATCAACATTTATATCATAGAAATATTATTCTTCGTCATTCTCATCGAGCTGAAAGAAAACGTGCCCAGAAAGAATTTCATTCCGTTGTTTTTGATACAAGCGAAAAAAAAGTAGAAAAGCTTTCAGCTTTTCAATCTAGAGCACATCGTGTCTAACCTTGAAAAAGAAAAAAAAAAAAAAAAAAAAAAAACAACAAGAAAAAGAAAAGGAAAAAAAGAAGAATAAGGAATTAGACTTCGTTAAAAAAAGGTGAAACAACGCCGTGGATGGTTACGGCAAGTAACCAATCGATATATTTTTGTTTTTCTTTACGCTTGGATAAAAATCACGAAACGCATCACTCTCACTCACTCTCGTCTTTTTAATTCCCGCCCGAGGAGGCTTTTCGTTCTCATCCTCGTCGGGTAGCATAATGCCTCGTGCATCCTGACAAACGAGAGCCACGCGCGCAGTATCCGATTCCCAAAGGAGAACCGCTGTTGCTGTTGCTGCTCTCGTTGATGCAACCAACGCGGGACACGAAAGCGATATCTTGGCCGGCGCTTTCGGTCATTTGTATCGTCGGACTTGCGCCAAGCGCCGATGCGGGAGTAAGAGGGAGATTCTTTTCTACCCTAGAGCGTGACTAATGGCTTACGAGCTACAGCAGCTACCCGACGAGCAGCCGAGCTTTGAGAATTAAAAGGAGAGGAAGCGTAAAGGTGTTGCTATGATCGAAAAATTGCCGATGAAGATACTTTTTATTTCACTCGTCGATTTATCGTTTATTATTTGAAGCTTTTATCACACATATTTTCAGCCTTTTATGCGCCGAATAACTCGTGTTTTTTTTTTTTTTTTTTTTTTTTTTTTTTGAAAATTTTGCTTTTAATGCAAGTTATCGTGCATTGATACAATTTGAAGAAAAAATTGACGTGTACACTGAATTTTTTTTATACTCGTTGTAAAAAAATGTGCAAAAAATCCTATGGTTGGCAAATAGCTAAAGCACTTGTAACTTTACAAAGCAAATTAAATTTCATCTTAACTTTAAGCTGAGGCGCGTTTCACAATCTCGTCTACCTATTTGAATTTAATGAATGAAGTTCGAAGCTACGTGTCTTTTACTAAAGGAACTCAAGTTGTTGCTTGCTTTACTTTTGAAATGTTATTACGTGTTTCGCATCCAATTAATGCTTTACTTTATAGATTATAAACTGTTCGATGACTTGCATTAAAAGTTTTAAATCACATTGTCGTTAGAATAACAAAGATATCTCTATTTAACATAGCTTTCAAAGACGCTACTTTACGATAAAGAGTTCATCATAAATCTCTCTCTCTCTCTCACTATTCACTTAATCGAATAATTTAATTTGTGCAATTTTAATTTACAATATAACATAAACGAAGAATATCCGTGAGAATGAAAACTTTCTTTCTGAAATATGCACATTATGCGAGAAATGTATGCATTATTGAACGGAATAATGAATCATATGAATATTAATGTGTAAAAAATTTTTAAATTTAATGAGCTCTTCGATTCACAACCTACAAACGTGTATTATTAAAATCAAGAGTTTGTGCCTTACTACACTGGATATAATTCTACTTGAGCACTAGTTGAATATTTTTTTTCAGCCTACTAACCCGTACGGCGACTCTTACCTACGGAGCATCGTCAGCGTGTAAATGGTTTCCATACGCGCAAGCGCCTTCTCGATCGTATTAACATTTTTCTATACGTCCTCCTAGGCTGTATGTCATTCTATACGTCCATCTAGGCTGTATACGTGCCAGGAGAAAAAAAAGTTAACAGCGCCACTGCTATGTATTTGTCGCTTCATATAGCCTAGCATGTGAGTCTTCATCGAAACTTATATTTTCGAAACGCGTAATAAGACTTATGTATGTTGAGCGAAGGAGAGAGAACGAGATAGCGATAAGAGCGCGCGCACCATTGCTCCCACGTGACCACCCTATCTCTGTCTCGCTCTCTCCTTCGCTCAGTATGTACATTCAAGCGACCACGGGGCTCTGCTTTTCTTTGGTTTTCTTTCAGTATAGTGTATCGTGTGTCGGTAATATTCGTTCTTAATATGTGAGAAGAAGAATAAAAATGGACAATTTATTAAATAATAAAAAAAAAAAACGAGTGATAGTGACAGTGATGAAGAATGCAAACGTGAATTAAATAAACTAATAGAAAAAGCAAAATCTAATATAATCTCGCAAAATTAAAAAATTTAATAATAAGTGATTTTAAAGTGATAATTTTTTAGTTTATAATTTTGTTTGTGATTTAGATAAATGATTTAAAAGTTTTTTGTGTGAAGAAATTAAATTTAAAATATTTAAAAAAGTTACTGTTTTTTCATGTTAAATAAGAGACTAAAATTCATTGATTATACAAAAAATGTGTTAAACAAATATAGTATTGTTATGATAAAAATAACATAAGAAAGTATTTATATTAATTATAATAGTATTAATATTATTAATAAGCCTTCAAATCTTATAAAAAAAACTTTTGTTAAAAATATTATTCTGTATAAATATTTAATAAATATACTCAAGAAATTTATATTTTTTAATAAATAATAATTGTTCAAGAATTAATTTTATTTTTAAATATTAATCCATTTACTATTTTTTTTAATTTCATAATTTATATTTATATTTACATTATGTTGTCTGTCACTTTTTGACACACATGTACATGTACGCGTGTGTGTACAAAATGCGCATGCGTTAGCAGACAATATCTGTAGTTTACGAACTGTCAGTATGGGTTCGAAATTGCATTTAATTGATATGCAACAAAATAAAATTAATTATTCTGTTAACTAAGTAAGAGTCTTCGTACGGGTTACAAGGCTGAAAAATTTTTTAAGCACCATGAGTGAACCTCGCGTCATTAAAGCTTTCGGCTCATATTTTGTGGATGGATAGTAGGGCCGCAGTCGCGAGCGCAGCGAGCGACTAAGGCGCCTCTATCCAACATATTTTGCCTCAAGCTGTAATGACGCGAGGCTCGCCTATGGTACATAAATAACTAATTTTGAATATTAACGTTTGTAAGAATTTCTTAGCATTTTTTAATTACTTATAATCCAAGTAAAGTTTTAAATCTTTTATTAAATTTAATATATTCTTAATATTTTTTAAAATTATTATTCATTTTTTCAAACGACACGATTTAAAAAGAAAAGAAAAGAATTGAAAAATTAAAATATAATAAAAAATATAAATAAATATTTGAAACATTTTTTGAGCAAATAATCAATAAAATAAACGGTAGTAAATATCAATAAAACGAATGATCTGAAATAAACTTTAACGATTAATTTAAAAAGTTTATTTCACCAAGATTTTTCTTTACCAAACCACAAATGCGCAAACGCAACATCGACATTGCGCGCGTATCTCGTTATCGCATACGCTCGGACGAGTAAAGCTTCGAACGAATCGTCGATATTCTGCGTCGACGCTGGCACAATTTTTGCCGAACGAAAATTTTCGCTATACGACGGCCTCGCGCATAACCTCCGCGAAACGATGAAAATACAACTCGCTTCGGGCATATCATTCAGGAGAAAACGTCCGCCTCGAGGAAAAGAAGTAAGGAAGGGGAGTACCTTTGCTTGGGAAATATAAGAATGAAATTTGCTGTGCGAAATTCATTCGTTGGGTGTGTATGTACATACGTGGATGTGTTTACTATGTATGAGCGCGTGAACGCGATGGACCTTCGCTCTCTCGCCGGATATTTACCGCATTTGCTGGGCACGCACGAGATTTTTTCCCGCGGGGGTTACGCGACGAAAAATAAATTCAATTCCGGTAAAAAAATATTCACTATCAAATTTCAGCCCGACCTTACGCTTATCTCTCGGATAAATGTTTTATATTATGTTATTCTTTAGTTTTACGATTTAGTACGCGTAATTGAATGGATGATTATTGTTGATCTTAAATTTAAATATATGATCAGAATTTTTGAAATTCATTTTATTTTAAAAGCGAAAATAATTATTCTAGGTACTTACTGAAAAATGTAATCAACGAAATTCTAAAGCAAACCAACGTAGTCACTTACCTGAAAATAAAAATTACAAGTGTTAACTGTAATGTTGAATAATAATATAAAGTAATCATGTTATATTTGATTTTAAATAATATTAGTATGAAAATAATTATTGTACCACTATTATAATGCTAATAACATCAATCTGATTACATTGAAAAAAAAAAAGTCTTTTTACTTTTTAATAAATATTTTATTTTTAACAAGGAACTCTTTATCATGAAAGTAAGGTAATAGGAAGATACCAAAAAAATTCTAACTCATTTTTTTTTTTTTTTTTTTTTTGAAATCAAGCAATTTATTCACTTCGCACACCGGCACTAGTCAGCTTATTAAAACGCAGCCCTTACAAAAGAATTCGATCAACTCGCCAGGTATTCTACGGTATTATTACAGGAAAAGGGACACGAGGATGGGAGAAGAAGGAAAGGGGGAGGGGGTTGCATAACCGACACCGAAACTCGCAAAGCCCTCATTCCGCGGCAAATTGATTATATATATATATATATATATATATATATATATATATATATATATATATATATACACAAGAGTGTGCATATATACATACTCGGAAAAAGTAACAACTACGGGACGTCGCGTCGCGTTCGGCGGGGAATGCTTGCAATTTCCCTTACAAATTTAGCGTAGCCGTTGCATCGCTCCTCCCTTCCCTCTTCTTTCGCTCACACCCCCTCTCTCTTTCTCTCTCCTTCTCTCTTTCGCTTTTATTCGTCTTCCCCAACCTTTTAATGACTCGAATTTAATGCGCACACGCGCGCGACTTCGTTTCTCCATTCCTCTCTACTCGTATTCCTTCTCGCTCTCACTCTCTCTCTCTCTCTCTCTCTCTTTCTCTCTTTTATCTGCAGCAGCCGACGTCGTAATTCGCCCGAGTTGCTTATTTGAACGTCGCTACGAAATTTCACATCCCACCCGGGAACGAAGGGAACGAGAGGGGAAGGAGAGAGCGAAAGCTAAGGAAACACGCGGCTGGATTTCGCGTGTTTGAGCTTCATACTGAACGCAACGGTATACAGCTAAGGCAGCGGTAAACTTTTTGAGTAAACTCTTTGGCATCTCGCTTATGTCTGTTTGCGCGATATGGTTGAATTGCCGGCTGGGATGCTGGTTCCTCCGCACGCGCGACTCCGCGTATACATACACGCTGGATACGCGCGCGAGTATAACTATCGGAGAAACGAAACTCGGGGAGATAGTAAAGGGAGAAGGTAGAAGAGACGCGCGTTGAAACGGTTTGTCTAGCACGAAAGTCGCTATTCGCTTTATTCGCTTTTCTTCCTTACGACTTGCTACCAGACTTTTCGAGCGTATGCCCCTAATATGCTCATGTGCTGTCTCTCTCTCTCTCTCTCTCTCTCTCTCTCACCCATACTCTGTCTCAAAAACTTGGAGGAAGAATACCTTCTGTCCTCGGCTTTTGTTTCCCTCTTTCGCAACGCGACTCTGAGCATATACGCGCGATCCGAGGACAACGCGACGCGCGCTTATGCCGGGATTTTATGGGACGGAATTTTCAAAGAGGTTCACGCGCCGAAAGTCGAGATAGTTAGTGCGG
Organism: Chalcis sispes; assembly: GCA_949987625.1. Classification (NCBI taxonomy): domain Eukaryota; kingdom Metazoa; phylum Arthropoda; class Insecta; order Hymenoptera; family Chalcididae; genus Chalcis; species Chalcis sispes. The sequence continues at coordinate 23,875,552 of OX465097.1, read as the reverse complement.
AAGGTTATTTTAATTTTGGGATCGATTAAATACTAAGTTTTATACGTTGCAGATAAGAGCGAGAATTTGTTTCGAACAAACTTCATCGTGTTACTACGGCATATGTATTCTATACATATCCTCGCAAATAATAATAAAGGTGAAATAAATATTTGTATATAACGCAATACTACAAATATATATTTTAGTTTACAAGAGTCAGATTAAGCGAGAGAGAGAGAGAGAGATAGCATAAAAATTCAAAGCCTACCGAATTATAAGAAAGTTGAAAAACGACGAGGAAAAAAAAATAAAGAGAACGAGAGCCAAGAAAAATAGAAAAAATCGAGATTGGTATAGAGAAAAAGATAAAAACGCCCCGGCTTTTCGTAGGAGGTCGTAAAAAAAGTCCGGCAGCTTCTTTCCTCGGGCGGCCGTTACGACGATTACCAGCGATTCCGGATCGCCATTCGAAAATCTTCCGGGGTATCGCGGAAAATGACGTTTTACTACCTTCTCTTCCATTTCCACCTATAATCTTACCTCCTTCAGGAAGTAAAAGAGCGAGGAAAAAGAAGCCGTGCCAGTATACCGATAATGGACGCGTTCTCGCGCGGGACTATGTGCCACCGCCGTTACGTAGACGTACCTACGTATCTATATATTACATTTTCACTACCGATCCACAACCGAAAACTAACGTCAGCTGCAACGTTAGCTTCATTCTTTTCAGAAACTCCATTATAAATATTTATACGCATTTACGGTTGAACGGTTCGACCAATTTCGACGATGCGGCGTTGATCAATTTTGGCCGTTAAGAAATTTAATCGGAGCTTGCGTGTTGTATATACACGCGTAGGAGAGAAAGAGAGAGAGAGAGAGAGAAGTTTGAAAAAGCGGGGCACGTGCTATAAAGCTTCTGCAAACTGTTTCCCCGGATGTACAACTAAAATTCTTTTATACAACATGCCAATAAACCTACAGTTGTTATTCCCTTTCTTTCATTTCTACGATCTGTTCGCTGATTGTTGATACATCGTAAAATTATTTTTGAGCAAATTATTTGATTTTTAGTATATTTTTTTATTGATTTAATTTTTTTTTTTCTTATCAAGGCTACATCTTGAATATTCGTTGATTATTTATCGTCAAAAATAAATGTAAAATGTATGAAAACACGAATCATAAGAAAAAATGTTAAATAAAAATTATATTATGTGGAATAAATATTTGAGAAAGATTTTAAAGATTATATTTCTGTGGAATAAATATTTTGAGAATGTTTGCAAAAGAAATAATGCATATATATATATATATATATATATATGGTATTTTACTTTGCTGATAACTTATTAATAGAATTTTAATGAAAACGTCTGATTTATAAATTTTTATTTTTTTTTTTTATAATGAAAAATTTGAATTAGTGTAATAACTTTACACCTACATTATTCAGTAATTGATGAATTTAATATTTAATATTCTACTGTTTTAGTTTAGTTGAAATTGATATTATTAGCTCGAACATTAAACTTTCTATAATAAAATTGAATCAATATCATAAAAAATATTTTCGTTTTCAAATAGTCTAAAATTCATTTAAAAATAAATACAAATATTAATATCAAACCCAGCGAAATTGATCAAATAAACTTTTTTGAACTATTTTATTTTATGTTTTCCTTATTTATTTATTTATTTTAATTGTACTCACAAATAAATAGAAATTGTTATTTATTTTTACATTGAATTTAGCAAATAACACATTTTTTGTTTACGACATAAAATCAACTTTTTAAATGACTGTAAATAATTCATTAAAATTGAAATGTTAATAAAATACTTAAAACATCAATTAAAATATTTGTCAAGAATATAGATAAAAAAAATGTAAAAAAAAAAGTAAAACATCTTTTCTCAAATCCATGTATTTATAAGTTGATGAAAAAATCTTTTCGAAAAAAGCTTTTAATTTCAAAAACCAAAAGAGTAAATAAAAACCAGAAAGTATAAAAACGAAATAACCCAGAGCCAAAAAGAGAAGGTCCAACATTCCTGAGTAAAGGTAGCGACATTTTTTTTTTTTTTTTTTGTCATTCTTGCATTTGGCGTGTACATAGATACTCTCGCAATTTCGCTGAGTTTCAAACAAGGCGCAAGCGACCTCCACTACTAGCTCCTATTTTTTACAAAAATATGACACGCGGGTTTCATGCGTATCTCTCTCTCTCTTTCTCTTTTTTCTGCATCGCGTATAAAAGAACGCGATACTCGCTGTATACGGTATCTATAGTATATTTCGAACAAAACGTACGTAACATATAACGCGTTCGCCGATCAATCTCCGCGAAGTAAACCAGTCAGACCATTCTCTCTCATTCTCTCCCACTCCCTCCCTCCCCCTCTCTCTTTCTCTCTCTTTCTCTCTCTCTCTCTTTCTACGTCCAGCATAGTAGCCGTACCGGTAGCGAGGCATACCCAAGACCAGGTGTAACGAGCGAGCGTTTCGTTGTCGCGAATACGTGCTCTTTGTTCGCCATCCTCGCTATAAGAGCAGTCGTGCAAGAGAGAGAGAGAGAGAGAGAGAGAGAGAGAGAGAAATGGTTGCCAGGCCTAGAATTATTACGACATCTGGGTCCATCGTCGCGCAGACCCGAGAAGCTATAAACTCCTATCTATGTGTCCTCGCGTACGAATCTGTTATCTATATATATACCACTATACCGCTCGCATTTTTCTCTTTTTATCCCTTTTTTCTTTCTTTATCTTTTCTCGTTCTCGTCTACACGCGCTCAAATGCAGTCTTCTTGTTGTTCTTGCGAGTACGGTTTTACGTGGCGCACGGCAACTCTTTGTCTTCGACCGGCTAGCTATTAGTGAGTACGTGCGCATTGCACACCTCCCCCTCCCGCCCCTGCTTACGCGATATACAACACCGAGCGACTTAACGGGGTGTGAGAAAGCTATTTTCAAAAGAGGCTGCGGGGTTTTACGAATACACGTTGAATTAATCCATTTGATCAAGCGAAATGGATGAAACTACAGTAGCGTTGACACATCGATTTGTGATTGATGAAAGTGTTAGATGTACACTGGGACTCTGTCGAGTATCTCACAAGCAATCGTAAATAAATTTCCATCTGCCACTTTGAAAAGGAAATAGGAGATCGCTTTTAATTAACGAGTTTTATTCGTTTACTTTATAGCATTTCATTTTTACCATTTAAAATACTTTAAATATTAAAATATTGGAAGTTTACCTTACAGTTGTAAGATATATTTAGAAAATTACATTTGCTCTCAAACAAATTAATTAGAAAATTATTAAAGACGTAATTTTAAATTAATTTGTAAACAAACAAGTATTTTATTTTAATTTATTAAATTTATCGAATATTTTAAATGTATTTAGAAACGAGTTTTTTTTTATGCCTTTTTGAAATGTTGAAAAACCACTAAAATTACTGTGGGCTATTTTAAAATCAAAATAGATGATATCTTGAGTCCAAAAAGCGACAGGATCATGATTCTTACTAAACTTTTATTTAATCCTTAAAGTTCACACATGTAAAGCAAGCGATTGGAAAACTATTTTAAAATTTATATAAAATAATTAATTTTTAAATATTTCGAGCAGAAATCGTCAAAGAAAATAAAAGCCGCCTTTTATCAAAATTAAAATGGAAAAGGTGACGACAGATCTATTAGGTGAGAGTTATTAGTATTAGGTGAGCGTGGATATTTTGTTTTGACGCGGGACCGAGCTCGCGTGAATTCCTGGAACCGCGTCCGGGAAATATTTCCAGAATTTTTTAATGACATTCGAGATGTAAGCATAACACTTTAACGAATGAACTTTTAAAAGACGATGGGATGTATCAATTTGTATAAAAAATTGAGACGCATATATTATACATATTATAAGAAATGTTTCCAGGATCTACTACATAGTATAATTAAAGCTACTGCTTTATTAAATCAAGCAAAACAGTTTATTTTTCGAGTAAAAATCCTCAACTACTTGCATACTTTTTCACCTTACGTACAGTTAATAATAAAAAAAAATGAACGTTTCTCATAATCATTATCAAGTTCATTCGTAGAATATATGTTAAGGAAATCCTAAAATTTTACTAATATTACATAAAATTTTTTTATACGATCTCTTATTGACTACGGAAGCTACATCTAATTATCTCATCTCATTAGTATTTAAAAAAAAAATCTCGAAATAATACAACTTACCACCAATAGAGCACGCAAGCCGCCTTGGGCTATCTCATCAACGACCCAACCAAAAGTCTATCAACTGAATCTAAAATTTTTATTATATTAGAGTACGCAAAAAAAAAAAAAAAATTATTGTAAATTTTTCACCGTAAAACACAAGAAAAATATGACCGTAAATTAATGCGAATAAAAATAAAATCAATTCGGTAATGCGCCCGTAGTACGGATCTATATATCTGTACCAGGTTCACGTATATTTTCTCTTGTCCTTATTCGCTTGGATTTACTTCCAGCTCGAAAGCTTTCGGAGGTAAATGATCTTATAGTTACACTCGGATTGAATTATCGCATTTAAAAAGTACTTTGGATATACATTCCATTTATAAAAATGCACGATAATTAAATTAACTAAAGTTATTCGTTTAAAATTATAGGGACCATTAAATCGTTATAAATAGTAATATAATTTAATTACTTGATAAACTTTATAATTTGATTTCAAATGCTAAAGATTAAATCATCGTTGTAATATATTTTCAATTCTATTATAATTTTTCTTCAACGAAATATATATATATAGAATGATTTATATAAATATATTTTTTAATTATTATTCTCTTAACATTTAAAAAAAAATATAAATTATAAAATTTTACTATTGTGAATTTGCAAGTTATATATGTAGTGATAATATCTTATTTTAAGTTCACGGGTGCTTACTAATTTAGTAGCTTGTAATTGTAAAGCTTCCACAAAATGAAATTTTCATTCTACCAAACTAAATTTATCTAACAGTCTGTAGTAGAACTGTTTATTAAAAAGATTTACTTCGTTTACCTAAAATTCAATTTAACGGCAGAGAAATCAACAGATTCTGAGTTCATGTATTTTTAAGTTATTTTTAATTAAATTAAATAAATTTTATGGTGGTTTATTATCGATTAAATATAATTAAATTTTTATTAATTTATACATTTATTTTCAAATTAACTTGTTACTAATAATTACTAAATTTACATTAGTCGTAATAAATAAATACGATGTTAAATATAAAATCTTGATAAAATAATTAATAACGATATTTTCATTTTAAAAGATTTTCAATTGAAAAAAAATTCACAAACAATCTATATAAAAATATAAAAATACGTTAATTTTAAAGAAGTTTATTTTATTTTAGTTGCATGTGCAGATATCTTTAGGAATTGATTACTAGTTTATTTATTTATTATTTTTTTCGCATAGTATTGATTAAATAATTATACTTAAAATAGAATAAACTTAGTTCTAATTATAAAAGTTCTAGTGTAAAATTAATAATCAATTATACTAAAAATACGGAGTTAGAAAGTTATGCATTTCATGATATTATAAATAACTTTCGAGTGTTATATTTAAATAAATTATAATAAAGAAAAATTTATTTTTCTGTGAAAATTCCAAACAATAAATATTTTTTAATAACAACATTTATAAAAAAAAAAAAGATTCATCTAATTATGTAAAAATATTGATAATAAAATATGATAATTTTTAATACCAATAGTCAATTTTTTTTTTCAAAGGAAATTTTTCGAAAAAAAGTCCTATAAGTTCTATCTGATTTTTTTGATAAAGAAGAACTAAATTATTTAAAAGCCTACTATCAATCAGTTACACTTCTTCATTTTTTCTCGATTGTTACTTTGATTAGTTTGAGCGCGCATCTATATAAAACATTCCGAAGTCCATAAAAAATTAATCGATCTCAGTTTCTCATTCTCTCTTTCTTTCTTTTTTACTCTCTCTCTCTCTCTCTCTCTCACTCTCTCTCACTCTCTCTTACATTTACTATTTCTTTTCTTAGCTCCTTCTTTTGTGTGTGTGCGTGTGTGTATGTGTGTGTGAATATATATATATATATATATATATATATATATATATATATAATTCACATTTATCTAGAAAACATTCGGCTCGCGCACATACGTACGTACACGTAACGTACATGCGAGAAGAGAGCGAGAAAAGTTGTTCCGATTGCCGATTACTTTCGCGCGGTACCAAGGGCAAAAAGAAAACATTGCCGGATCCACGCTGTGCTTGTATTTCATTGCAAAAACCGTCCGGAACAGATCAGCACCCGGTTAAAGAACAAAGAAAGAAAAAGACAAAGAGAACGAGGATGACGACGAGGAGCTGCTCCGAGAAAAAAGCTACGAGAACGAGAGACCGAGCGAACGATCACGTATAGAAGCTAATAAAAAGAATCAAGAAGAAAGAAAGTAAAAGGGGAACTGGCTGTGTATTTACGCACATGTGTGTATATAAGTATACGTGTGTATACAGAAAGAAAAAAAGTCGAGAAAGACGCTTGGCGGAAATAGAAGCGATTTTGAAGATATCCGGCAGGAAACGAAATTCGATGGAAAAGAGCGAAAAAGAGGGAGAAGAAGAGAGAGAGAGAGAGATGAGAGAGAAAGAGAGAGAGAGGGATCCGTATGGGGTAGAAGAAAGAAACGAACGACCGCTAATTCGATTACCTGTTCGAAGGAGTCGGAAACTACGGCTACGTGGAGTATACACCGAGCGATAAACGTCCAACGATGGAAACTCGTCCGGGAAAGTGGCAGTTCGTTTCTTCGAAAAGAGAGCAAACATGTGGAGCGTCAGTCGAATGGGCTTCTCGAAGCTCTCTTTCTACCCCCGGCTACAAGCTCTTACTCTATTCGCGTGAAATTGCTAATCAATACCAGTTGAAAGTGGCTTGTGTGCGCTATTGTATGTGCACCAAGTAGAGAAACAGCGGTGGCATCGCTGTACGACCGCCGACCGCTATCGAAAAAAAGAAACGCTTTTATCCCGCGACGACGCGGTTATCGTGCCCTGTTCCTCCATTCTCCCAGTCCCGCGTAACCTTTCTTTCTTTCTCTCTCTCTCTCTTCTTCTCCTTCTCTCTCTCCCTCTCTCTCTCTCTCTCTCTCGCAAATCGCTGATAGTCACCGATCGGAAAAAATGCGTATGCGTATGTGTGTGTGTGTGTGAGTGCAGAATACGAGCCCTTCGATAAATTCACTTTTCGCGGTTAACGCCCGTTCGGAGTACGCTCGTTCTCGCCTTCGATGCACTTTCTCTTATAGAAAGACGCGCGAGCGAGAGAAAAATCAAGAGAGATAGGGACAAGAGAACGTGAAAGACATTCGATGCCGGATTTAGCGAGACAAAAAGGTGACCGCGTTAGTTTTCACGAGAGAGAGAGAGAGAGAGAGAGAGAGAGAAGGATGTAATTTAATACGAGAACATTGCTGTGGTTGTTATTGGTTAGACGCTGCGGGTGCACGGATCCTTTCCAAAAGAGAGAGAGGCTTGGGGTCACGCAATGTACCAGGGCGAAGCGCTATGGGAAAGTCTTTATTAACGGCGCATTTTTCAAGAGGTATAAAGCTTTATGATTTTGTGCTTTTCTTGTTCTGCTGTAAGGAAACGAATTTTCATTATGGCGCTTTATTATTATTATTTTAAGAGAAAATTGCCATCATACGAAAATGTTGCTTTGTATATGATATACCTTATTAAGGCGATGCACTACGCGAAATTATTCCTATTATGTATAACGAACAAAGTTTTTATTCTCTTTCAAATTATTGAAAAATTTGTATATAATTTATATTAAATGACAAAGAAAAATTAAGTTTTGAATGTTCAAACGCATTAGCTGTATTTTTACAACGAAGTATAAAATTATTTTCTTTCTATTGACAATCAAATATTAACGTACATTGTTTATAAAAAAAAATGATATAAAAATATTGATTTATTTTGATTAAATTATTTCAATTACAAAATATTGAAAAAATTTACATTAATTTATTATACTAATAAAATTTATAGAAAAAAAAAAAAAAAAATTGAATGTATAAAATATTAAAATATATTAGTGCTAAATGGCATTTTAAATTTTCGTTCCATTATTTACACAGTTTTAACTGTAACTCTTGTTTCAAATACCTGCAATTCTTCTATCAAGTACCATATTATCTCGTATTGTATTTTTAACGTATATTTTATTAGAAATTTCAATAAAAATCAATTTTATTTTTCTTATTAATCTATTTCTTATAAAGTTATCACTGAATAAGTAACTTGGGTGTCTTTAACGTACTAAATAAATAAATTCATCATTATATGTGTAAATATTTATTGCATCAATAACGTCTGATTGATATTATCAAGTGAACCGAATATCGCTTTTTACATCAAAGCGTAATAATTCTTTGATCAACTTGAGCATTATATGAACAACAGATTAAGTGTAATAAAAATATAAATTGAAGAGAATATGGGATCAATAAGAATCAATTTATTTTATTGACAAAGAAAAGAAATGTCTTTATAAACATAAAAATGTTTTATCTAATCTATAATTATAATCACGTTATTTTGCTCCTTGAAAATATCGAATCTCGCAACAATGGCAATTGATTTTATCGTATTTTTGGCTTTAAAAATAGCAAATTATGAAAAAAAAATGGGATTAATTTTTTTCAAATTACCGAGCATCGTTGACCAATTTAGAATTTGCATTGGTGTAACAAAAATACCAACACAAAACGCCGGGTATAAAAACGAATCGAAAAATACGCTATTCAAGCGTCATCAATGAAAGATTATAAAACTGTGCGGCAAAAGCACGTTTTTGTACTCGTGCGTGCTTTCCACCTCCCCCTCCCCCCACCCTATACGCACATACACACACACACACGTACACACGCGCGTAGGAAAACCGCAGAAAACGGTGTCGGATACGGAGACCGCGCGACGACTCGAATTTGCGCGCGAGCGTAAGTCTAAATCGAGCACGCTTTAAAACGAGCACAAGAACTCGCTTCCGTCTAGTACTCGTACATTGAGACACGAGGGAGAGAGAAAGAAAGAGAGAAGGATGGCACATTACGACACATCGCGTATTCATTCCGAGACGCGAGTGCATGAATTTGAATTCGGCTAGCGCCTCCTCTCTCGCTCAGTTTCAAGCTCTAGGCTCTCTATGCGCGTTTAAAAGCGAACCGGTTCCTCATTAGTAAGTTTATGGTGAGGAAAGGTGGGGGAAGAAGGGGCGAAGGAACGGCGCATTCACGGAGGTGCGGCTTTTCTGTACCTCGAGACGAGGCGACGCTTGCTTTACTTCGTTTAGCTCGACGACGACGATGACGACGACGACGAGCTGCAGCTGGATGAGAGTGTATGCACTAATCGCTGTTGTCTTAGAAACTACTGCTACTGTACAAGATGCAAATTTATCAGTTTAATGGAGACTCTGGCCTGTGGACGATACAACTCATTCGTGTTTGCGATATCTTTAAGAGATGAAACGTTATTATTTAATAAAATTGACTTTTTTTTAATATATTAGCATTTTTTACAGTAATTTTTTGCGGTTTTTCAGGAAAAAATTTTATAAGAATTGAGTTATTAAGATACTTAAGCAGCTTGAAATATTTTCGTCGTTTCTTGTTTATAAAAAAAGATTAATTTATTTAAAAATTCAACTTCGTTATATTTAAAATACTTAAGTTTCTAATAAAAATTTTTAAATTAAAAATGATTCATTTTTAAAAATTTCTTTTAAATAATTAGTGTAATTATCACAATATATATTTTATACCCTCTCTTACTTTAAATATATTATTTTTAATAACTACAAATTTTTAAATTCACCGATTAAAGTTTGCTTTGGAGTTATTAAATAAATCACAGTCAAGAAAATATAGGTTATAAAAATAATATCTTCTAAAGTTCTTAATATACCAACTCTTAAACGAAGCATTATACGAGAAAATCCCACAAAAAAAAAGTTAAGCGATCTCAAAGTTTTTTGTCAAAAAAGTCTAGTTTCCCGGCGCTGCGCGACATTTTAAAATCCATCCACGATCTTAACTTCTAACAAGATAGCAAGCGAAGTAAGAGAGAACCTTCAATCAGAAATTGTTGTAAACAAAGTTCGAAGTTAGAGGAACTTTGCCTCGGGTCGCGCGATCGTCTAAGGTCCGCGAGGAGATACGTGAAGCGTGCCATTTTTGAAAAAGGCCAAGGTAAGCGATCAAGAAGAAGGTGAACGTCGTTCCGAAAAAAAAAAAAAACGAAAAAAAGAAAAAAAATAAAAAGAAGACGTTTATCGAAATAGGAGGTGGCGATAAAGGACATCGAAAAGAAAAGGAAAGAAAAATTAAACGCGTCAATGTGCGCTCGGGGCTGCTTCCTCGCCACGTAGTTGTTTAAGTTGATAAGAGGGACAAGTGCATCGACGTTTCCGCGCACGCAGCAGTTTTAACGAAAGTTAAGAACCACCGAGGGCTGATACTGAATCACGCGCACGCATTCGGAAAGGGGCGGGTCAAGCTTTTCTCTGCAGTTCGCGGTGCCCGCGGGGAAAACGTTTCGCGAGCTGCACAGATGGAAAAATAACGTCGACCCTATAACGATTTCCGTTACTCGGCTTATGGATCGCCTCGTTTGCTTGCACTGCATCAGCGTTAACGTGTGAACTTGCTTTCATTATTATTGCGCGACTACGATCACCAAGACGAGATAACTCCCTTGCGTCGTGAACTCACGCGCGGTCCCCTCTTTCTCTCTCTCTCTCTCTCTCTCTCTCTGTCTCTGTCTCTTTACGCGAACATCCGTTAGGATTAACAATGTGAAAAACTAACACGTTGGGAACTATACCGACTCGCTTTTTCTTTATCCTTCCCGTCTACTTTTCTTCTTTGTTAATGCTCTCTCGTATTTTTTTCTCGCCCGCGGCACTTTTTGCGATTCCTTGACGCTTTTCCTCGACGTCGCCACCGACGCCGCGACTTTATTAAGGCCATCGTGAGTTTTTCCAAGATTTACTTGGATGTACACCGCGACTGTGTGGATATTTTATGTATGAGAATCGAGAAATTGTGAAATTTATTTACTTACGGTTGCGTTATTGTACTATTTTTACTTGAAAAATAGATTAATCAAGCAGAGATGTGTAAACATTAAAAAAAAAAAAAAAAAAATGAATTAAATAATGAATTAAAACACTAAGAATATCAATAAAGTGTTTAAATAAATATTAATTTAAATGTCACGTCAAAATACTTAACTTAAAATATGGTATATTTATTGAATAAACGTTACCGGAATTTTTATTCGTTATTCTTGAAAAAAAATTATTCAATATTTTTTTCTAGCGAAATTTTAATTAATTTCGAGATTTTATAATTATTATTTTTTTTTTATATAAAAAAAAAATTGTGGTTGCTATACCAATCAATTTTATTTTATAAAAAATAAATAATAAAAACAAATTTTTGTTATTTTTTAAATTAAAAAATGAAAATTTCTAAAGATTTTCAACAAATAATAATTTAAAACTTTTATAAAGCTACTTTCTTGAAAATTAAAAATTAATCTATTATCGAAACTAAACTAAAACTATCATAAAATTGATTAAATTCAGGAGACAATTAAATTGTTAGTTTTGAATGACGACAAAGGATGTTGAAATATCAAGCTTTTTTAATGAGATAAAATAATAAAATTTAATAGAGACAAAGAAGATGGGATCGATGAAAATGAAATTTTCCAGTCTACGTAGAAATAGCGGAAGTAAAAATAGTCCACTTCGTAATTCACAACCTTTATCCCGCGATATCTCGCTCGTCAAACCTTTCTAACGGAGCAATGACATTTAATCTTTCAGTCTATAAGAGAGAAATTATCATTTTTTATTCGAATAATTGCATTTTCCTTCGGCTCTACCTCATCGCGCCTTTGCGCGCGCAAAGTTCGTGCGACGGCTGCAAAAGGCTCACAGAAGTGAGAGCGACTCGGTAAAAATTTAACGATTCTCGAGCGCGTCTGCGAGCGCGAGCGCATCTTTTTTACCCGAATCTTTTGGGAACGAGGCCAGGTGAAATATGCAAATATCGGCGCCAAGACGAGAAAGAGCGCGAGAAGCTTCTTCCTTTTCCCATTCCTTTTAATGGAAATCGGCTTACTCGAGAGAAAAAGAAAGAAAAAGAGAAAAAGAGAGAGAGAGAGAGAGAGAGATTCGATCATCTCGTCTGTGAAAAGAAAAGTGTATTATATTGGAAGAAAGAAGTAGGAGAGAAAAGTAAAGAGGTAAAAGCAAAGCGCACGAGCTCGAGAGCAATTCTGATATATACTCTCATTCTCTTTTTCTCTTATACTCTCGAGTTTAAGGTACGCTCGGGGAATAAATTACGCGCGTTGGGGATAGTTTGGATGCTCTCGAAGCGCGAAGAGCCCGGCGTCGCGGATCTGAGCTGTTTACCCGACGCTGACGGTCCGCACACCGATCCGGCAAACTGGGCCAACTTCGAGTTCACGCAAAGGATAGATCTTTTGCCAAATTTTATAAACGAATCAAATTAAAAAAAAAAAAATTGACGCTTTATACGTACCGCAAAATTTCAATAGAAGCTTTTTGCAAAATGACGAGCGCTATTAATGTTTGAATATACGTTAAACTAATTTTAAAAAATTGCATCTAGAGTATTAAGAAGTTTCTATTATTCATTTCAATTTAATCGAATTATCCGCATACTCGTACTCATTTCAACGCAACGTATAAATAATGCCGTTGGAATTTAAATTTTACTCGGTTTACCATCGATTTACCTCTATCTTAAATTAAAACATAAACTATATAACGCACACGTCAGCATCGCGCGTCGCATTTTGCCGTAGCGCTAAAAACCGAACGGCGATCGTTAAAACCAATTCCGTTTAAGAACCGCGAATTCTGCGAAAATACTTTTGCAAGCTCGTTCGCCGCGGGTTCACGATCGCACGTATAAGCGAATCTTTGCAAGCGCACATTTAATCGGTAACGCGCGTTCCACAGCCTCTCTTCTCATAACATCCGATCGTCACTTTCTCCTTTTCATCTTTCTCGAAATGTTTTAAGACGATGCACCGGATCGTTTCTCGCGTGCGCTTATGGCTCGAGTGGTCGGTTAGACTTGTGAGCTTTATACATACTTGTGTACTTTATACTGGACGCTGGAAATTTATCGCGAGGAGTTATGTTAGGAAATTTTATAACTCGCTTTTTGTCGTTAGATGTTATTGATATTTTATCAATCGATGGTACACGTTTTACTGAATAAATGCAAACTTTGCAAAGTTGCGATAAAAATAAATTTGCGAAAATAGACACTCAGTAATATTTAAGCAAAATTCACACTATTTTATTTTGACATTTAGGTCAAATGAATTTAACGTTATTTATATTGACAGTAAATATTTAATTTACATTGTTAGATTTTATTCATTTAAATTTTACATTATTAATCAAAAACTATTGTTGAGAATTATATTTTAAATCGTTTTTTCTTCCAATATCTTTATTTAATATACGTAATAATTTACTTTACAAATTTTGCAGTGTGCTAATTTTATATCGAAGACGTTCATCTTAGCTGTTGTTTTTATCCATCACTTTCTTTAACTAATTTATTTTTTTTTTATTCAATTTAGAGTCCATGAATTATTAAATTAATTTTAATATATTTTTTTAAAAACTTTTAAAAATAAGTTATCGGTGTCAAATTATTTAATAAGAAATTGATAATTTCGCGAATAAGTTTTGACAACTAATTTGAAAATTTTTTAAAATAATTTTACGAAGAAAACTATAGTAAATGCTTAAAGTATAACCAATAATAATATAAATACACGAATGAAAGATAATCGGGAAGCAAAGCAATCAAAGATTGCAAATAAAAAATTTTATTAAAAAATTTTATTCAAGCAAATAAAAAATTGTCGGCCCCGTGCACGCATGCATGGGTTAAGCATAGGTGCACCTTGCAAACGCACTTACATCTAACAGTAGAATAATATCAGTCTCAAGTTTAACGTCGCAAGTTTAGCCCCGGAGATACTTGTTGCTCTTTAGCGCGAGCAACAACAGTGAGCAGTCGCGTAGCCCACGGGCTCGCTGCGCCAAAGGGTCTTAAGGATATGTATCACCGGGAGCGGATGTTCTTGCTTATCTGGTTGGACGGTGCGCGCTGGACGTGGTTGGGTGAGCACCTGGCCAAAAGCGTTTACGAGCGAGAGAATGCCCTAACTAAACATACATACGTACAGACACCCACATTCACAACTGCGCATAGCGTATAGCCAAGGTAGAAGAGAGAGAGAGAGAGAATCCGCCGTTTATAGTTCGGGGAAGAGGAACGATCCTGCGCTTAAACGACGCGATGTCCCGACGCGGATGTTCTCGTATTTCCGCGTCGTCATCTTGTGGGTGCACACGGCCCGACGCATCTCACACGGTGCATTGTCTTGCGCGTGTACCACGATCTTCGTCTCTCTCCCTCTCTATCCCTTTAACAGAACGCTTCGCTTCTGCACGTTTGCGTATATATATATATATATATATACACATATACACGCAAGAGTGAGAGGGAAGAGACTCGATACGTGTGCCAAAGGACCGTTTAGATCCCTTTCTGACGAAGCGCCTGATGCTACTTCGAGCGTTATACATCTCAAATCTGGATTATCCGCTTTATGGGACGTCGCGCGTATATTGCGATACCATTGCTGAAAGGATGTCTCGTTCATGTACGTGTTCGTTTGTCTATATATAAGATACATGGATCTTGTACCTACGTTCGGCTCTATGTAAGAGAAACTTATAGTGCTAGCTTGTTTATATCGACAGTTGCTGCAAGTTTCATGCCTTGATGAGAAGACATTGACCGAATGAAGGTAGTTTGGCCAACTATTTCACAGTTATGAATTTTATTTCATTTCAGTATTATTTACAAAATAATGTATTTGTATTTGGCACGGACAGTATTTATTAAAAATTGTTAAGTTATTTTATTTTAATTAATGTACGAAGTATGTTCAAAAAGTAAGGTGACTTTATATTTTTATGAAAAAATATTTATTTATTTATTAATATTCACGTTGTCTCCTTCAAAGTAACCCCCCTCAAATATGATACATTTGTGTCAACGCTTTTTCCAATCCTCGAAGCACTTCTCATAAGCACTTCTCATAAGCACTTCTTGGTATAGCCTTGAGCTCTTCCAGCAATGCAGTTTTTATTTCCTCAATCATTGCACACCTTCGTCCATCCATAAGTCTTCTCAGTTTTGGAAACAGGAAAAAATAGCAGGGGGCCAAATACGGTGAGTATGGTGGCTGAGGCATGATTGTCGTGTTGTTTTTGGCCAAAAAATCTCTCACGAGCAACGATGAATGAGCAGGTACATTAACGTGATGCAAAAGCCATGAATTGTTTTTTCACAATTTCGGATGTTTTTTTTCGTATTACTTCTTGGAAACGGCGCATAACTTCAAGGTAATACTCTTTATTAACCGTACGATCTTGAAGTAAAAAATCCTGACGCACTACGCCACGGTAATCCGAAAAAACAGTGAGCAAAACTTTGACATTTGATCAAACTTGGCGTGCTTTTTCCGGTCTTGGCTCTCCTGGGTGCTATCATTGGGACGATTGGGCTGTGGTTTCGATGTCATAACCATATACCTCGTGATTCGTCACCTATAATGATCATTTTGAGCAAATTAGGATCATTATCGACGTCATTTAAGAGCTTCTGAGCGATGCTCATGCGACGTTTCTTCTGATCAAAATTAAGAAGTTTCGGAACAAACTTCGCTGAAATACGTCTCATGCCCAAAACATCCGAAAAAATTGCATGACTCGAATCGACCGATACGCCAACGTCCTCAGCAACTTCTCTTATGGTAATCAAACGATTTTCCAAAATAATTTTCTTCATAGCTTCGACGTTATCATCTTTTGTTGATGTCCTAAAGCGTCCAAAGCGAGGTTCGTCATTGGCATCTTCTCGGCCATCTTGGAAGAGCTTGTACCACTGGTAAACATTTTTGTTTACTTAGAGCAGACTCACCGTATGCCACTGTCAACATTTCAAGTGTTTTCGAGCACTTGATTCCATTTTTTATACAAAATTTAATCCAAATTCTTTGCTCCATTTTTTATAATAATAGAAAATCGCCGAGCACACTAAAACACCTTCTAACCTTTCTATCTGTCAAAAACAAACTAAGTATGCTATACACTTGAAACTGTGATCGTATGTTCGGGACATGTGTATCAACAAAACAAAACAATAACAAAAATCGATAATCAAGTATACGTTGCCAACGCAGTTTGAAAAATCACCTTACATTTTTAACACACCTCGTATATAAATTTTATTAGAAATTCAAGATCAATCTATTAAATTGATATGAAATTTACGAATTGATAGTATGTATTTGTTATTTTTATGTAAAATAAAAACATTCAAATTAGATAACAAAAGCTTTTTAAGATTTCTTAACCGGTATTATGATATTCATTTGACTTTAGGTACTTTGTTTTGCCGACAGTAATGCATTTAATTCAAATTATTGTAGGTCAAAGATAATCTGAAAAATATGAAAATAAATTCAAGCGTTTAAAGTGTAAACAAATACAATGAGGTAGATAAATATACTTAATTAAGAACCGCAAGAAAGTTCGAAAAATAAGTAAGTTAACCAAAGTAAGTGCAACTGAAGACAAATTCAAATGTTCTCAAACTACCATCAAATTATGAAAATCTTTTACAAAGAGTTACTTAAGCAAATTATTCCAAAAACAATTTTCTTAAGCATCAGTCCTAGAAACTCGAACGATTCTCTCCAACAAACTAAAACTCGGAATTTTCGCGAACAAGTTCAAAAACATGCTCGAGAGGCCGTTTCTCGCTCGAGACTAAAGGATCTTTGCTCGATTGTTTCAAATTTATCCTCTCCTCTCCACCCCCCCTCCCTCCCTTCCCCATTATCGACTTTGTCACACGCATTTGAAAAGAAGCCATTTTGGTAGGCCAAAAGCAGAAGTGACGAATAATCCTCGTGAAATCCAACTCACGTTTATATATTGGGTGAGAATAACTAAAACGACACTCGAAAGTGTCTACGACAAATTTGAAATTTAAAACCTTAGTAAACGAACCAACCTAAGCTAGGAGAATACACCTTGTCCAAATGGGTCGTATTTGAAGTGACTTGCTTCGCATTTCCCGCGACATAAAAGTCTTTAGTAACTTTGGATGCTCGAGCGTCGCTATGGGTATGTACGAGGGAAGAAGTTGCGTCGACGACGTTCTCGAGTCTTTGTCTAGATGACTTTCTTTTTCCACGTTCGCGACCCGTCTTCTTATACTTCTTATTTTTTGTCTTACAGACCAAGTTTCTTTTTGTCAATCCAGTTTGAGTTTGCGGATTAGGAGAAAGAAGTTTTTCTTGTTGCGGGAACACGATTACGCGTTTGACCTACCAGTGAATAAAATAGATTATAGGTTCTCTCACTTGTGGCACATTCAATTTCAAGAACTGTTTCAGTCCGAACATTGTATTTCTTTCTTTTCAATGAATTTTTCTCTTTATCAAATATTGAATAATTTTTCGCAACTCTAAGATATTCTTTTTATAACAAAATTATTTTGAAAGTTATAATTTCACAAATATAATTTAAAAATATTAAATTTGAGAAACTTTTTTAAAGCATAATTTTATAACAGTTATTAACAAATTTAATGTAAATTATAATAGCTTGATAAATTATACTTTACTTTTCTGACAAGTTACATTTCATTTTTTAAATTTTACGTTCATTTATTATATTATCTTAATCGCTTAAGAATTAAGATTAGTCAATATTATAAAAATTGAAGATAATGAATCAATAAAAAGAAGACGTGATATTTGATATTCTATTGTTTATTTTTAAATTTTTATAACCTTCGCGTTCATTTAAAATCAAATTATTTTTCTATTTCTATTTATCACTAAAGTAGATATTCTTATTTTTTAATTTTTCTCATCAAATATTAAAAAATGAAATAATCCCCATTAAAATATAAAAAGATGTATTATCGAAATGAAAATTTTATCGGCTAATACATAAATTGATATTATACAATGTATGTATTGTATGTATATTGTGCATAAAACACAATATAGTGTTATATTCCGGGAAAATGTCATCTCGCGCGGTTATTTACGAAATTGTGACAGATATTACAAGAAATGCGCATAAACAACGCTTGACGGCATGCATAGTTTTTAACAAACAAATCAGTTTGTCTCAGGATCTCATAATGAATTGACGTATTATTGATTTGTTGTATTTTTCAAGTTTTTGTATTGAGTTAATAAATGTAATCTTTTGTATTGTTAAATAAATTGTTTATTCTATTATATGAACAATAGAAACAAATACATGA
Organism: Chalcis sispes; assembly: GCA_949987625.1. Taxonomy (NCBI): domain Eukaryota; kingdom Metazoa; phylum Arthropoda; class Insecta; order Hymenoptera; family Chalcididae; genus Chalcis; species Chalcis sispes. The sequence continues at coordinate 23,857,037 of OX465097.1, read as the reverse complement.
GATTTAACGATTCAAACTAAAGATTGATTGACTCAATTCTCTCTAAAGCCACTTGATAAAACTTCTCGATCGAAAAACCATTTACTGGAGTAATAGCGAAATCAAGAAAGTACGCTTACTATACTTAAGTACAATGTCTTTCGAAGGCTTTTATTCGAGATCTTACATCTAAGCAACCATTGCCTTAGCTTCAAGATAGTACTTGAACTTTAACGTAATTGAAAATGGATAAAGAAACAAATGTATAGAAAAGATTTAAAAACAATACACAGTTAAAAGAATAAAGATAGTTTGTTAGCTCATATATTAATGTGAAGGAATAAAATATCTTTACAAATAGGCAACATTATAAATTATCATATCTTTAATTGTGATAAAATAATTTATGAAAAAGTTTGAAAATTCAACGCTCGCATAAAAGCGAGCTCGCAAAATCTAATCGGATTAAATTCGAATCTTCAATGCCATCGGTCAACGAAATTGCGCTTAAAAGCCCGCGCGCGCATTAATTCAAGGAAATCCGTTAATAATTAGGTAAATGATTGACATATGGGTATTAGAGTATAGAGGTGTTACCGTATAACGTCGGAGGGAAGGGGACGCAAGATTTTCGCGAAAATCACGTACTCGCTGTCTCGATGGGAGCGAGAGCGAGAGCGCGAGAGAGAGAGAGAGCGATGCCGTAGCCCAAATGCCGTGGATGACTGGACCCAGGCGACGAGCTCGTGCGAGCGCGCGGGGAATCGAACGTCAAATTGACCGTATGACTGACGCTTATATATGTAAAGCATTTTCGAGAGTTCGCGAGAGCGAGACGCTCATTTGCATTTAGGAATGGACCGTGTCTCTTTCTCCCCATGCGAGAGAGAGAGAGAGAGAGAGAGAGAGAGATTGTCAAGTCTCGCGGGAAAGGACGCAGGAAAGCTCGCTCGTTAAAATCTGCCCCAGCTTCTATTTATACATTCAGCGCTAATTCAATATACGATCCCGCTTCTCCTCCTCTTCAGCAACTCTCTTTTATATGTATGTACCTCTCCCTATCGTTCTCGAGTTTATCCTAAGCGAATGCGACGAGTCATGCGGCGTTTCGACTTTTTTACTTACAGCCGATGCACGAGACGTTCGGTACAAACGCGCCGAGGGAGCATTTAAAATTCATGTGGTCTTTCGACGAGAGCGTGATGCATAAAACGATATATACGCGTGCGTGCGTGTGTGTGTGTGTGTGTGTGTGTGTGTGTGTGCGTATGTGATCTCGCGCGCGCGATGGTTAATCAAATTCAAGACTTTTATAAATATTTTTACGCTCGCGTTATTCGTTTGCGTGGGTATGTTGTTGTCGCTTCGGTAAGCTGGCGATGTTGCGCCATAAATTTTCATTGCACGCGATGAGGTGTGGAAATTGTCAAACTTTCGTAATTCAAGGGAAAGCCGATTAATTGATGGGCAGCTCGGTAATTTTAACATTTTTTTTTTCTCTGTCGACTTGACGAGTTGAATTCGTTAATAAATTCGATCAAAAATGCTGCATGATGTATGAGGCGCTGGGTAAACTTAATGAGTACCGTCGGTTATTTCTTGTAAAAATCAACGCTGTTTTATTCGCAAAAACTTTTTTAACTACAAAATTTTTTATGCGAAACTGCTAAGTTGAAGCGTGCTGTATCAAATAAACTGTATTATTTATTTCATTTAAACTTCCTAACGCGTTTAAAAAATTAAAATAGTGAATAAATAACAATTCTTAAGAACAAACAATTATTTTACCAAATTATTATAATGCAATAATTAAACAACTGTATTTAAAGCGTAAAACTTTTGTTTTATTATGTTAAAAATATAACGAAAATATAAAAGTTAAATTATGTAGAAATAAAAAGTTTTTCCAATGTATACTTTATTATTTTGAAAAACGTCTGTGAAAAAAAAAATGAAATGGAAAATCTGCACTTTTTTTTTTTTTTTTTTAAACTTTAATCAAAATGCTGAATGGCGAACATTAATGCATATTTGAAAAACAATACCGTTTCCAATTAAAATTCTTTTGTTTCAAGAAGTTTCTCGACTACTCGAGGAAGTATCATAAAGGCGTGGGCTCACAAAATTAATGCCAAGCATAAAAGAAAGAATGGAGTCGGGTAAAAAAAAAGCAAGGAAAAAAAAAAATATTAAAGAAAAAAAAAAAAGGAAGGCGACTTCAGCAATGGTAATTTTTTTGGAAAGTCAATAAAGTCACCGGTAACGAGGCAAAAAAATTAAATGCAAAACTAGGATAAATTCCAAGACTTTGAGGGAAAGGGCTATAGGCCCCCGTTGGAGAGATCAAACGAGCCGCTCTGCATCTCAAAGTCAACGACTACGGCTCGTCTTTATTCCACGAGCTTTTTCTTTTATTCCCGTTTCTACTTCTTCTTCTTTCGAAGACGCTGGTATTTGCAAGTTACGTATTCTATATCTTTTTATATTTCTATCTCTCTCGCTTTCACTCGGTTTTTCACCCGATGGAAAGCGCTCTTTGTTCTCCCGATGTGACGATCGTTAATTACCGTCATGGACATTTGTCGTCGGTGCGAGAACGTTGTCGTCTTATCGGTAGAAAAAAACACATGGCACAAAGACTCCTCGCGAGTTCCGCGTGCTTCTTCTAGCCGCGCACATTTTCCGCGATCAAAACGAGAATGCAGAGCGGCGCGCTCTTTTCCTCGTGAATTTTATTGCGGATCTTGTTTTTCATCGGCCCTGCGCGTCTTTAGCAAGAAAGCTTGTGTAAGAAATTTGCCAAGCGAGAAAGAAAGAGAAAGAAAGAAAGAAAGAGAGCAAATGAGAGAGAGAGAGAGAGAGAGAGAGAGAGAGAGAGAGAGAGAGAGTGAAACAAGATAAAGATTCACAAGGAAAAAAGAAAATTGTTCGCCGCAATTAGCTCGTAGTTAGCACGGCATTCAGAAATACTTTTCGAGATTTTCAACAACGATTTCATCAGTGAGATGGGGAGACAGAGAGAAAGAAAGAGGGATAGCCCCGAGCAATAAAACCGTAATGGTAAGCCTCGTTTGTCTCTGCAAAATTAAGTGTATTAAATCGTCTCGTTGCGACTAATTGGTTGAACAGAAAATCATTTAACGTGTTATACCGAGTGAGATTAAAAATTATTTGTGGTGAATATACGTACATACAAGTGTCAAAATATATTATTAAATTCAATTGTTTAGTTTTCACAAATACTTTTCGCTTCGATGTACTTAATTTTATTGCAAATAACGTTAATATTTTATATCTTAAAAATGAAGAAAAACTAAAGATTTGTAAGTTATCTTTGTAATAAAATAATAAAATAATTTTGTTATTCAATTTTCGTTTATTATGACTAAGATAAAACTAGTATAGCTTCTTTTTAGCTCGGAAGAAAAAAACTATTGAATTTTTGCTACTAATACAAATGAAGTGTACATGTTTCGATTAAACACTAACAAATGTTTTACATAAACAATGTTTTCGAATATTATTTTTTTATAATTTGATAAAATTTATTCACTACTCATTTCATAGGCAAACAATTTTTAAAATAGAAATAATATAATCAACAGTACAAATAATAGAGACGCGAATGAAAATTATTGCTTACAATAAAATTATAGCTACAGTGACCTCATTATTATGTTAATGAGTTAATGCGGGTGGACTTTTTAACAAGTTAATTTTTTTTAAAAAGAAATCTTAAAATTGCACCAAACGAACGGAAATTCGAAAAATTAAATAATTCGTTTGAAAAATTTCACGGGAACTCGTCGTGCGCGTATAGCTTGAGGTAGGTAAAATCATCATACTGTATAGTATAACAGCAACTCGAAAATTTTGGTTCGTTAAGGCGGCTATACCATGCGCGTAGTTGCTCGCACCACTACTTACGCGAGCAGCCGTAGTTAATTCAAAGGTTAGCGCAGTTACAGGCGTATTCGCTTGGAAGAGAGCAAATATAGAAGGACGAGTAGTCATCTCGTACATATATAGGTATGCATCTTTGACTTATATCGCGCGTAAAAGCGCGGAAAAATCGTATAGACGCGTAAAGGCAAAACGCGAGTTTGTAATTCCAGGGACGCTGAGTCGCTAATTGACGACAGACACAAGGGAGCTCGCGTCGCGAAATAGCGAACGCGCGAGCTTTACAACCGTTGCGCGCGTTTCAAAATATATACACGCGCGGTATAAACACATAAAAGTCGTACGCGATAATTCTTTAATAAAAAATGTTCGCAGTTAATAATGTATACGGTAAAAGTGTGGAGGTAGAAACTTGTTATACTTTCAGTCGGCCGGAAAAAGGAAAGTCGAACGTGCGAGGACCTGCTATTGTGATAGCGAGAGAAACTAGAGATAGTGTGTCGCCACGTGAAAGTGCATCTTGTTGGGCTTGATTATATTAATTTTACTATTAGGCCACATTTAATTACATTGTTTGACAAGATACAACCGGTGCGTTTTCTCGATGTAATTGCCAGACTTACTTCTCTTCTCACCGGATGTGAACGCCGGATAGTTTTTTCTTTACTGTCATTTCGTGAAATGGATTCTGCATTATTTTTATTATATTGTTTAAAAATATGGGTAAAATTTTCATTTTCACGCCGCTAATCGTCATATTTTTTTTTTTCACCGTAACACATTGAAATTTTTCACCGTAATATATTGAAAAATAATACAAATGTAAAACACGCATCTCTTTATTGATGCATACACGGTTTTAAGGACAGACATTATTGACCCATTTAATTTTAGTAATACAATTGCATTTATAAATTTTAAACAAATGAAAATAAAGAGCAACAAAGTAATTGATGAAAAATCGTAAATATTAGACTGGCCTTACAACCATTAAGCCCGATGATCAGGAAAATTTCTTTTCTCCTTGAATAAACGAATATAATCAAATTAAATCGTAAAGACGTCAAGCTGCAGTCTTCTTTACGACTGTAATAAAAAATCTATCTTCTTACGTGTAAGAATTTAAAGGTTTCTCTCCAGATTTTATGGATCATCGATTTTTTTTTTTAAATTTAAAATAAGGTTTTCATTCAATTATATGAGGGAGTAATTCTTGATAAAAAGTTCAATTTAATTGAAAAGTAAAATTTAATTACTAACCATTGCTTTATATTAACGTTATTCATTTTGATTATTAAAAATAAAAGTACGCACATGTGTACAAAAGTAATCAATTAGAATAAATTTTACATGAGGATACTGTCGAATGAATACATTTTAAAATTTTTAAATAATCTAGCTTTGCATGTATAGGTCCAAATTTAAAAATAAAATTTATGCTCTTTTTATGAAATAAAAAAAAAAAAAAAAAAAAACCCATTAAAATAAAATTTCAAAAATTATTAAAATTGAATAACTTGTACTAATGAGAAAAAACGCATTGCTTTTCTTTGTGTAGATAAAGTTAAATAAATTTTAATTTGTACACATGAACATTTTTTTGACAATTTATAAATTAACCAATTTCGCTTACAATAAATGAAACATTATAAGTGTTAACTTCGTTCTTCTATTTCCATTGTAACATAAAATTTTTCGTTTGAAAATTTGATATCCATTTTATAAAATTAACGCTACATCAAATTTTCTTTACTTCCATACTTTTCAAAATAAATCACGTCCAATTCTACTTTTTGACGTTTAAAACAAATGTTCGTTAAAGGATAATGAAAAAAAAAAAAAAAAAAAAAAATCGTATCAATTAATCGAACAAGTATAAAAAGATGAGAAAATCGCTAATATAATTTTTCTATTAACAGTAATCAAATTATCGAAAATATAAAGAATAGAAAAAGGAAAAAAAAAAACAATTTATCGTCAAACTCGGTAAAGCGAGAATAACGTATCCTCCTTGATGTCACCTTCGCTTGATTGACGCGAGTCGGTTAAATTTAAGCCGCGGTACTGGAACTCGACAAAAAGCGAGCTATTTCGGTAAGCCGCGCTTTAACAGCCGCATTAGCTTTTCTCTAGCGCTTACGGACAGCCGCCAGCATCCAAGACTAAAACCGACCAACTCGAGCTCTTCGTTCAAATTCATCATATATACACGTTTTGTATATACACTTGTGCGTTTATCTACATATGTGCACACGTATATATCTTCCTCTTCTCTTCCACCCTTCCCCCCCTCTCTCTCTTTCTCTTACTTTCTCTCTCTCTCTCTCTCTCTCTCTCTCTCTCTCACCACCAAAATCTTTGAACAAACGCGAATACGCGTCCGTGTTAACGTAAACGTATATTACGCGAGTGAGAAACTACAAGTACACGACCGCGTTTGCATATCCAGCCAAGTTTGAAAGCTGCTACCGCAGCTCCTTGCCGTGGGCGATTTCTTCTTATTTCCCCTCCCCTCGCGTATCAATCAGTCTGACATGCGTGTCTTACAACGAGTTTATATTTCGCGAGCAAGTGAATCGTCTTCTCGGTGGCCTATCAGCGCCAAAGAGAATAAAAACATCGTCGATTTTCAATCGCGAGTGCGCGATTCGTCAATGTACTCGTAAGCGAAAGACACACGGAGGGGAGAGGAGAGGACACGGCGATTCAAAGACTCAGCTGTCGGGAGCAGCTCTTGTACTCAAGTCGAGCCAATGTACTGTCTCTTTACGACGATCTAGGAGCTCATTGGCTTTCCTTTGTACTCTCGAGATATCGAAATCGAGAAACGGGCCAATGCCCGTCCCCCTATGCGTAGAAATTGACGGAGAAAAATATTTCGATCTTAAAAGCTCGGCTTCTACTCGTTCCCCTGTTCTATACGCACGAGGATTTTATATACGCGCTCTGTACGGTTTATTATGTACGCTGTTGCAAACGAACGGTTGTACACTCTGACAAAAAAGTATCCGGAAATTCTCATTTAAATTGCCCGCGTTGAGTATTTTTAAGTATTTGAAGTTTCTGTATGTTGGTAGGACTGTCCGTAATTACTATGCCAAACATGAGTGCGGTCTGTCAACTAGTTTGTTTACGACAGCTGTTGAAACCAGTCGACCTCAGTGGTAGTCTGCGAATGTTACAATGGAAAAAAATATTGAACAAAGAGTTTGTACCAAATTTTGTGTTTTAAACGAAATTTCGTGTGCTGACTCGTTGCGAATGCTGGAAAAGGCTTATAGAGACTCTGTTTTATCGAAAACCCAAGTGTACGAATGGTACAAAGCCTTTAAAAACGGTCGGGAGATCGTCGAAGATTTGCCTCGTTCAGGACGACCGTCGACCTCTTCAACCAACGATAACGTCGAAAAAATCAAGGAAATTGTGCTCGAAAATCGTCATGCCAATGTTAGAGAGATAGCTCGTGATCTCGACATCTCTCGTGAAACCGCTCGTTTGATTTTGGTGAACCAATTGGGCATGCAGCGCGTTGCCGCTCGGCTCGTTCCGTTAGAGCTGAATTTTCTTCAAAAACAGTACCGGATGCAGGTAGCTGCAGACATGCTGGATCGTGCGAATTCTGATCCCACGTTCATGGGACGGATCATAACTGGTGACGAGACATGGGTCTATGAATACGACACACAAACGAGCCAACAATCATCGGAATGGATGGGAAAAATGAGCCGAAACCGAAAAAACCTCGCAAAAGTCGTTCGAAAATCAAGACGATGCTTGTTGTTTTCTTCGATATTCGTGGTGTGGTTCATCATGAATTCGTTCCGCAAGGTCAAACGGTCAATAAGGACTTCTATTTAACTGTTTTGAGACGTTTGCGTGAAAATATTCGCCGTAAACGGCCGGATTTGTGGCAAAACAATTCGTGGATTTTGCATGACGATAACGCACCATCTCATTGAGCCACGATTATTAACGATTTTAAGACCAAACACTCGATAAATACCATCGACCAGCCACCTTATTTGCCTGATCTAGCTCCGTGTGACTTTTTTCTTTTCTCCAGACTGAAATTACCGCTCCGGGGAACCAGATTTGACTCCATAGACGCCATAAAAGAAAATTCGCAGAAGGAGCTGAAGGCCATCCCTGAAAGCGCCTATAAAAAATGTTTCCATGATTAGAAAAAACGTTGGCACATGTGTATCGCTTCAAATGGAGCATATTTTGAAGGAGATTCAATAAATATTGAAGAAATTTAATATTTTTGCGTTTTATTTCAAATTTCCGGATACTTTTTTGTCAAAGTGTATTTCTTTTTACTCAGTTCTGCAGTGGCGTTATCTTAAATAATAAATTCTTTTCTATTATTGGAATATATGAGCGTCTATGATTGTTATTAAACATAGCTATATCAATTTTAGAAGAAATGTGATAACATTTTTTTTTCTCATTTTTTGACTAAAATTGAAAGAAAAATATTGAGCTTTCTTATGCTTCACCTTTATTCTTATGCAAGCTTACATAATATAACTTGTTTTATTTAAATTATGATAAAATGTAATTACGATAAAATGTATTGTACGTTTATCATGTAAACATAATACTACACGTTGATGTAAACAGGTATCGTAAATGCTATGTGGTTTATAAATATTAAATATAAAAAATTATCTTAACGTTTTTTGTTATCTGATATGTTCGTATTACTAATCATTATTTTAACATTTTACAGCAACATTTTCTGTAATATTATTATACTGTGCACGAATCTGTACTATTGTATGATTAAATCAATAAACTTACATTATACATTTACGTCCTATAAAATAAAATTGATTAAACGATAAAGTGTAAAAAAAAAAATTAATTATACTTTCGTAAAATGAAATTTAATTTTCTTTACGTGATTCTTTGTAATAGGTAATAAAATAACCTTTTAAAAATCTTATTTAAACATAAAATATGTCCATATTTTTACGAACCTTTTATTTTTTTTTCTCTGTTTTAAGATTTTTATTTTCCATTTTATAAGCAACCAAATTATTGAATAACAACAAATTTCTCAGGAAATAAAACCTACATATATCAGGAAGATTTGAAAAAAAGCAATTAAGCCAACCAATGAATTCCTATATTATGAAAAAAAAGGAGATCGAAAACGGTAAAGAATAAAACATCCCCTGTAAATTGATTCTCACACCTGCGCCTCAACTGAACAAAGGTATAAAGAAGCGAAATTAAATAAGAGATAAAGAAAAAATAAGAGAATCGAGTTACGAAGCCAATACTCAGAAGATTCCCCTAAAGCATAAGTAAAACGTGTCTCAATATAAACAGGTAAAAAAAATTTTAAAACCTTGTATAACATTATAAAATTTTCTCAGCGCGATTTTGCAATAACGTCGCGGAATCGATTCTCGTTTTCGCGTCTACTTCTGTCCGTCCGCGCGCACATAAGTGCATCGAGTCTCATTGCGCACAAACGCATGGCACAGGCTCGCGCCGGGATATAGTATACAGGCGTCGCGCTTTGCGCAATCCGATCGCTACCTCGTACCCGGCACAGTCGATCGAACGCTTTGTGCGCTATTCGTACGAGTGTACACGTTATATATGTATTCATAAGCGAGAATATGTACTTGTACGTTGAGAATACGTGTGTTATTTTATGGAGTCAAAAAATTGAAATGAATACAACGGCCAATATTTAATGGCGAGCCGAACGGTTAGAGAATTTCTATACGAGATTTTAAAAGCACCGAAACCCCTACACAACACGGCAGATATATGGTTTTATCGATATTTTATATATGTATATATATATATTTTTTTTAATTAAATTTTTCGATATTCTTTATATCAAAATCATTAAAAAAAAAAAGTTAAAATTTATACCGATCAAAATAATATTTTATAGTTTCTTTATATCAGTAAATTGGGATCTAGAATAGAAAGTCTAGGGTCTTAAAAAAAATTGATAATAAACATAAAAAAACTTAATCTTTTAATTATTTATAAAATTCAATAATAGCTGCTATAAAATTTGATGATTTTATAATTTTTAAACTTTAAAAAAATATCAATACCTTCTGCTGAAAATATTCAGCACTAAAGAGAGAAAATTCGATTGAACGATCGCTAAATTTTATGCATATATTAATTATATTATTCCCTAGAATCTGAATTTAATTGTTTGAAAAAATTTTAATAACCTATTAATTTTTCTTGTAAAATATTCTAACAAAACATCGAGGTCTCAATTTGTAGCTAAAAAATGCAATTGAAGCATGTGATAAATGAAATTAAATAATAAATAGCTCACAGATCAATAAAGCTTGAAAATTACTTTCTTCAAACCCGTTTAATTGACATTTATTTTATTCATTACTTTATTTTACGAACTGTCATTTGCATTAATTGTTTTTATTATAGAATATTTCATAAGATATGCGAAAATGCATTATCCTTTTGTTTCTTATACAAAAGTATTAAAAAAAAATAATAATAATAAAATCTAAACAAATGCGCACAAAAGATAAAGGAGAAACGGATAAAGAAAATTAAAAAAGCTTAATCAAGGAGAGATAAAACGAAGAAAAACCTGGCGATATCAACAACTTTTTCTTTCTATTTCCCTTGGGTTCGATACCGTTTTATCTGCGGTATTGAGGTTCAGGGGAATGTCGATGATCAGCGGATTGCTAGAGTCTGAAATAAAAAAACTTTAATTGATGCATTCTGCAAAAAAAAAAGAAAAAAAAAAGAAAGGCGCGAATCAATAACGATCGGTGTCAATTACTTTGATTGGCACCGCAGAGGGAATGAATGGTAACCGAGGACATTTTCTTCCTTTTGTCTTTTACGTGAATTAATTACTATGGTAACGAAGATTTAAAGTTTCAAATACAAAGTCTTACTTACTCCCCTTAATAAGCTCTAATACTTAGTAAACTGATCAGCGTAATAGAGACGACTTAAATAAAAAAGTGAATTTCACTACAAACGTTAACATTGCACAATAAATATTGTATTTTTTTTTTTTTATCACTGTTCATAATTATTTGTGTTATCGTGTTAAAAAAAAAAAAAAAAAAAAAAAAAAAAAAAAAATCGATCAAAATAATAATGGTATAAGCTTTTCCTCAGGTTCAATCGTCTATTTCTTTTGTACGAGAGGTGTCTCTTGTATCGAGTCACGAAACAACGACACGAAGGGTCGGCTAATTATATAAAATGCAAATAAAGACGAACGAGACGAAGCCTCAATCTCCCGTGAGAGTATGCGGCTGATGCGAAGGCATGGCGCTCTTTTCCGTCAACGAACGCCTCATACCCTTTCGACACCTCGTTGATTTTTTCCGCTCACTCTCTCTCTCTCTCTCTCTCTCTCTCTCTCTCTCTCTCTCTCTCTCTCTCTTTATCTATCTATCTATCTATCTCTCTCTCTCTCTCTCTCTTTCTCAACGCACGTCTCCTTTTCGTCCCCGCTTTCCTTCTCAGCTTGGCAATGAGGTGTCAACATTCTTAAGACAAACAGTTGACGCGTGCGACCGAAGATCCAAGAGTCTTCGGAAAAAAATAGATGACTGACACACCCTTGAAGCTTTATACGCTCTCGTTGTAACTAATAGCTTGTACTTTATTTATATTTTGAACTTATTAATTCAAATAGCATTCGCTCTCAAAACTGTATTGCGCTTGTTGTTTCAATAGAGTTTTTAAATATAAATGTATCACTTTCTAATTATAACAGATACAAGTCGGAGCTTAACAAGAACATATCGAGTTACAAGAAATCAAAACTAATTGAATAAAACAGTTGAAAATAATATTTTTAATTTGCTTACAATAAAAAGAATTTATAAGTATAATGTATGAAACAAATATAGTGTTGTTTAAACATTTACAATACCTTATAAATTATTTTTGATATTGGACTAGTTTTTGTTTTAATTGACTTGGCTGACAACGACTTCAAAAATAAATTTTTAGGTATCATAAATAATTAAATAGCAATAATTGTTTCCTATATTACGATTATAAATTTCTTTTAATTCAAACAAGTTAAAAATATTGTTATTGACTTTATAGTTTATAGTTTAAGTGTACATGAAGCCCAATTTTTTTTAAATTAGTTTTTATTTATCTTTTTTTAAATCACTTTATTTTTTAACTTTTAGTAGTAAGTATTATTTAGTTTGCATATTAAATATGTAAAAGGAAAAAAGTAAAAATCAAATTAAACAGAAGTTTAATCTATGTTTACGAGTGGTGTTTTTTTTTTTTTTCAAATTAAAATGCGACCTTTTTAAAGTTCTACTTATCCTAACGTAAAAAGAATCTTTTAGATCGGTTCATAAGCAAAGGAATTATGTGCGATCAAACATAAAATATAAAATATTTTACAAAATAACGTCAATGAATAAGAAATATAAAGAAGAGATTTACGAGAATACGGTTATTAATGGAAATGCATAAAAAATTTACAACTATATTTTTACACACGTAAGATTGAAACTAATTTTAATCAGATGTCTAGACAAGTATCTCGAAATTATTTGAGCTCGATAAGTGGAGGGGGGGAGGGGTGAGGTGCGAGGATTTAGCGAGAAAATTGAGGGATTTTCGAGTAGTAGATATGCAAGTTTCAGAAGCAGCCTTTTCTCCCTTCGCTGTCTCCAAGATTTACCATTTGACTTGGATAAAAGAGAAGAATTGTGAGAGAAAAGGAGTGGGAGGAGGGAGGCAGAGGATGAAAAAGAGAAAGAGAGAAGAAAAGGCGAGGGAAACGAGCAGCCAGCATCCGAGTAAAACGTAACATAAGGATATTTGCAGCTTTCGGTTTAGCGCATTGAATATCCACGTCTAATTAGAGTCTTACTTCTGTTATCTCGGGGGCAACTTTAATCTAGCTCAAACAAATATTGCTTTCTCCGGGGCGCAGCAATTTATCCGCGAAGAAATTACGCGAAAATCAGAAGCATCTCAACATTCAAATTATGCGGAACGGGAATAAATAGAGAATATTTTCATTTTTCTTATTTTCAAAAGCCGCTATTGTAATTAATCATTTTACAGTGATGTAATAAAAAAATTAAATAAACATATAAATTAATGTTATTTATTGCGTGTGTTGAAAAATCGTGTGAAATTTTATACAATAAATTTCAATAAATTTTAAAGTTTATTTGATCTAACGATTAAAATTTCATGCAAGAATTTTGCGATTTCTTTTCTTTATTTATTTGCCTTTTCGTGTCTAACGAGGTTATTCGTGCGTTATATCGTCGTCTCTCATCATTAAAGCATTACCGCTTATTATTGAGTTGATATGCAACGCGAGTACTAAATTAAAAGAAACGACTTCTTTCTTTTTTCTTTTTTTTTAACGTAATTTAAGCTTTTATAAAATAATAATGATTAAATAAATTATATCATATTTCAGTTTAAGATTATTTATTTCAGTCGCTAACTGCTTTAAATTAATTTTATGATTATACCACAAAAAAAAAAAATTTATGATTATTGACAAATTTTGACATAATAATTGTAATTGTGCGTCGCATAAAGAATGCATTTTTTGATAAAACTATTTCTAATATTTTACGTAAGATTCAATTTAAAGATAGAATTACGTATGCATTAAAAAATTGTATACAAGTATAACCGTATTATGAAAAAATTATCTTTTTCCGTTATTTACATAACTCACACGATACCAACGCTAGATATAAGCAACATATAATATTATAAAAATAATAAACAATTCTATTCAACAGAAGACTAAAAATCAAATTTTCAATATTATTTATTATCGATAAAAAAAAAAAAAAACAAACTGAGAAATATGAGATTAATATTATTTTCTTTTAAATTTTTTAAATTATAAAATTTTCTATTCGTGCAAATTTATTTTCACTTTATGTTTATTTATTTATTTATTTTTTAATTATAAATATACTTTAGACATACAATGTATATCGAAAGCTTTATATATCAGTAACATTTCAGTTCGATTACCTTAACAATTCATAAATTTCATTTTTCAACAGAAAAAAAAAAAAAAAAAAAGAAACAAAACAATCCAATTCAATAAGTTGATATATTATACGCGCGAGTGGAAAAGAAAAAGAAAAAAAAAAAAAGAATTACGCGCACTCGAAACATCGGAAAAATTTATTTCCAACTCTTATTTACAGGCGATGCAGTTTTTCTTAAGAGATTATCAAAATGAAAAAGTGCTTTCCAAGGAGAGTTTCGTTCTCGCACACAAAAGGCAAAGTTGTTTACGTTGAATTTTGCGCGACCGATATATATATATATATATATACATACACACATACACATCGCGAGCGAAAGGTCCCCGGGTCTATTAGCAAGTTCGTGAACACGACGAAAGCGTTCCCTCGTGAAAATCTTTCTCTTTTTCTCTTTTTCACGTATATATATTTGTGTGTGCATATACATATATACATGTTTATACCAAAGAAAGGATCGAGCATTGGCCCGTTGCAGCATCGAACTCGGTATCGTACTTATACTCACGCACGCACACACACATGTATATTTATAAAATGTATTTGCGTGTATGTATATGAGACAAAGGCAACAGGAGAGGTCGCCTCGTCGAGCGCCGTCTTATTACTTTCGCGGAACTCTTAAATACTCCGGAGGGAGGGAACTTTTAAATTCCAATAAATATTTAAGTTTTTCCGCATTCCTCGTTAGATCTTAAAAGGCGCTTATTTTCGTTAGCTCGGTGTTCGCTCGGTTTCTTTTTTGTTTTTCTTCGTTCATTTCTTATTGTATCGGGGAACTTTAAGGTAGAATGGGAGGGAGCCGTTGTTGTTAATTTTTTTTGTTTCCTTCTTCGTCTCTCTTCTCTTTATTCTTCATCGTCGTACTTTGTGTATCTGTTATGTTATTAAGTTCTAGGCGCGCGAGCACGCGTACGTCTAGAAAATAATAAAAAAAAAAAAAAAAAAATAAAGAGCCCGGGATGGAATAAAATAAGGTGAAACTTTGTATAAGTATAACGCATTTTCATGTAATGAAGAATGGTTAATACTCTTTGCGTGCGCTTACTGATATTGCTTTGTTCCTTTTTTTTTTTAAAGTCGAAGAAGAAATTTGCAAATTTATTCCGTGGGGTTTATGCAACGAGTTTTGCCACATTTTCTTTTTTTCTTTGCTTTCGTATAATAAAATTAACTAAATTCCTTGAAAATATTTAGAGATAATAATGAATTTTTTTCATTTCGTTATTTCTCTTTGCAACCGAGGAACAATGCTTTATACAACTATATTATTTTATTTTCGTTAAGTTATAAAAATGTACGTCATTTATATCTGCGATATAAAAAATTGATTTCTTAAAAATTTAATAGTTTTAAGAAATCATTAATATAACTGTATTACTTTCAATTTACTTTTCGTTTATGAAAGTTTTAAGATTGTGCCTTTGTGTGCTTTAACGTAATTTATGCAACGTTAGAAAGTAGTGTATCTATATCGTATCTTCAAATATTAATAATTGTGTCTCGCGGTTTCACCCGCTAATAATAAATTTTATTATTTGTATAGATAACTGTGTCTACTATTTATTATATATAACCTTAAAGGGGTGTATGAGTACTTTAGCAATATTGTACTACTTTCATTTTGTTTTGTGTATGTTTGTTTTTTTTTTTTTTTTTTTTTTTTTTATACTGTAAAACCATTAACTTTTCAACAGGTTAAGGCTAGTTTTATAATATTTTTAGTATTTCCAACACAAAATTTCAATTCTTTTTAGACAGAGATGCACCAAATGTTGAAATTAATTAATATTGAGTTGTTTTAAATTTGATTTTTGTCAAGTATATATTATATAAAAGTATAGATCATTGACTATTTAGATTTTTTTACTTTTCAAAATTTACAATAAAATCCATAAAGCGACTATTTTCAGATTCGATAATGAAATTGAAAGAAACAATGAAAGCACCATTATCTTTAATCATCAATCGCGGAGGTCTTACTCATGGTATTCGAGAGCGACACGAGACTGTACACGTCGCGACAGTTCCGCACGTAGTTTCGAAACTTCCGAAGCGTCCAAGCTCTCTCTCTCTCTCTCTCTCTCTCTCTCTCTCTCTCTTCGAGTCCTCAAAGTCTGCTTCAGACGATCCTTAAAGTTTTTTTTTTTTTCGGTCTCCTCTTATATGTCTGAAAAGTATCTTCTTCTTTTTGCCGCGTCTAAGCCTCGCTGTATGAGAAATACACCATACCGATTTCCAATATACTCGCGCAAGAGGCCGATTTACTTCCATCGTCCAATCTTTCTCTTCTCTCTCGACTATTTTCCAGCTTTAAAAGAAGAACGTCGACGTTGCGGCGAAGACATTGACGTAACAAAGAATTTGCGCTCTTTCTATCTCACATTCTTTCTCGTTTCACGTTTTTCCGGCCGAATGCCAAGGGTAAATATTAAGCATTTCTGCTGCTTTTAGTTATCCATGCGATATTCCAATTTTCCGATTATTCATGGCTTCCTTAAGGAGCTCAGCGTGTCGTCGGTTGACTTTTTGTCTCGATTAACCGGATAATCGGTCAATTTTCTCTCTTAAGTTGAATAAATTACGTAGATAATTTGCACTCGAGACTCAACTGAAGTTATAATTATTAAAAAAATTTTATACTTTTTTTTTTTTTATCATTTTTTTATTTAAAGAGCGATAAACTCTTGTGATTGTAAAAGTTGATTATTTTAAATAAACACGATAAATTATTAAAAATTCAGCAAAGACTTTCTTAACGAAACATCAAGTCGTTAATTTTCTACACGTACATAAATAACAAAACGTAACACAACCGCATTTCCCGCAAATTATCGAACGCGCAATTTTGCTAACGATGGTAGTCGGTAAAGAGCTCGAGGAAGCGCCCAGAACATCCTTCCAACTTTGAGACCGAAAATGTAAAAGGATAGTCGCTCGCGTGCTCCTGTGAGTATATGTTATATGCATATACACATAAGAGCGCATATCGCGTGGTTATTCTCCACGGTAGCGAAACACTTGAACTTGCGCTCGGGCTTTCTCAAAATTTCTCGAAAGCAAAAGCTCAAGCTCGCGCGGACCTTTCGTGTCACGTGTACCGTAACCTCGGAATTCGTTGCGGGGCAATGCTTGGATATAGGAGACACTTTTATCGCTCGAGGGACTTCTTACGCAAGACGAGAAAACGTTACGACTCTTCTATTTTATGTATACGTCTACCTACTTTCGTCGCGAAAATTTTATGTATACGCATCAAAAGCTCGATTACGTTTTTACGTTTTATTATTTGGATTAAAGCAATGTCGAGGAAAATGCGCGCGGACAAATTGAGTGATTTATGGACGCAAAAAAGATGGAAAGAAAAAAAAAAGAAAGCAAAATACGTCGAGGCTTTATGTAGCTAGTACACAAATAGATAAAAAAAAAACGGGGTTATTTGTTAACGTCGAATCTCTAATGCTTTGGGACGCAAATAACCATCCGGATTTTAATTAACAACTAATGTATACATAAATTGCTCGCACAAATTAGAAAAAGCAGGCACTAATGACTCAGGCGCTTTTAAAAAGCATAATACGGGCTAAAACCTCGCGCGCGCCTTGCAGTTAGGTTACGAGTACCGGTTTATATCTATACAATATGTATACATAGACGAGTGTACGTATTTCGAAAGCTTAATCTTTTTTTTTCTTTTTTCGTCGGATAACAGGGTGAGAGAGAAAGAGAAAGAGAAAGAGAAAGAGAAAGAGAGAGAGAGAGAGGGGGGGGAGGTACAGGGGGGGGAAAGGGAAGCCTACGATGTCGCCGTCACGGTTGACCTGCGCGCGAATGTAAATTCAATCGAACGGCGATCACTTTATGGTGCTATGGTATGCGAACGCGCATAGACATACGGCGTGTCAACGTATAGCTCTCTCGGCCAGCTTCTACGCTCGACGTTATTGTCCGTCGGCGTGTACGAGTGAGTAAAACGAAACAGAGACAAAGGCGCCCGCGCGCGACTGGCGCCATTGAAGGAATAAAATCTGCCGTTGCGAACGATGCGATTCGCGTGTCTGGTTTTGTTTATGAGATTTTTTAATTTTTTTTTTTTTTTTTTTATTTAATTAAGCTTCGCTCTTTTGATCTAGGGTAATTTAGTTACAGAGTGATACATAACAACATTATTTTATCGATAAAAATTGAATTTGTTAACGCGTGCAGAAATTAAATTTTGTTACCCAATATTCGTTATTCACATTATCGTAAAATAAAGAAAAAAGAACAAAAATATATAAAAAAAAAAAAAAAAGTAATGTATTATGGAATAAAAATAAACTAAGCACTATCACTTTGTTAAATAAATTTGCAAATTAATTTTATCAACAATTTTATATTTTGTAAATAAATAAGTTTGTTTTATATGAATAAAAGTAAAAAATATATTTTTAGCAAAAATTATTTTACATACACTAACAAATTAATAATTTTACGATGATTAAAATGGAGCGAAAATTGCGGATGAGAAATAATAATCTATGACAATGGAAAATGAGCGATGGTAATGTTTCAGGGCCTCGTGTAACTCGCATGTTTTTCCGCAACGACGATTTGATTACCTTTTTATATAACTTCTTTTTATTGCCAATTAGAGACATAATATCAGTTAAAGTTTTTATTGGCCTCGTAGAATCATTGATGTACTAAAAATGTGACGAAATGAATAATTGATATCGTTAAATTTTTTTTTAACACGCAACCATGTAACACGTTATTTATTAAATCTACATTATATTCATATTGATGTAAAAAAAAGTTATTATTTAAATGGATTAAAAACTATAAAATTTAAAAGGATTTTTTAGCAAAATAATTTATATTAAACGATTCAAGAAGAAGTCAATGTTATTTTTTCATCGCAAAGAATAGCTAATATTTTCCATTGATGATACAACCGGACATTAATTTTTTTCGATAACATCGACGACAACAATTTATTCTTAAATTTCGACAACCCCAGTGTCATAATAAGGTATTTATTTCGTTATTTATGAATCGATCGGTACGGTAATTGATCGTTAATCACTCGCGGTTACCGAATTCATGCGATTTCACGATCTACTGAATATATTACGCTGCATTGTGTACATTACCACCAACTGCGCAGCTTTTGATAATTTTGAAGAAAGCACGATAAAATTATCAAAAGCAATTGATTTCGTGCTCGGTGGATTTATTGGATACTCACTAATTCACCATTACGATGAATCTTTCAATTTTGACGACAATTGTTAACCGCTGGTTGGCTAATTATGTATCATTTAATTAGTGTACACCATGTACACCACTTCGTACAAATTGTTTCAAGTCAATGATGTATCTCAATCGTCGAAATCAGTTTTGTAACAGATACACACTACGATTGATAAATTGACTAATTTAAAATTATATGTACCTAAAAAATGACATTTATTGTAATTTTTTCAATGTCGATCGACTTTATTCGAATTAAGAGCAAATTTATTTAGAGTTCAGCATTAACGTATTGTGAACGAAAATTTTGTCAGTTTACATTAAGGGGTTACCCCCACTTGCGACTTTGAAAAAATCGATTTTTTGTTAATTGCATTTTTTTGAAGTATAAGTATCTGAGAATATGACCTGGAAATTTCAAGTCGATCCGAACAAAATTGACTGAGATATGAGCGTTGAAAGAGAAGAATCCGTTGTGTAAACAACCGGCAATTAAAACTTTAAACGCGTTTTTCTCGAAATGGCATTTCTGAAGTCGGTGACCAAGATTACTCAAACATTAATGAACCGATCTTCTTGAAATTTTGCAGGCTTATTTAATACATAAAAATGTAGTCTTTAATCGTTCGATTTTTTGTTTCGAAAAAAAATGGCCGTTTTATAGCCAAAAAACGGCTGTTTTTTTTCGTTAAAATCAAACCATTAACATTGACTGTCTGCCATTTTGAGAAAAATGAATATTTTTTTAAATCCTTCGATTAAAGACTAGTTTATACTTATATTTAACTAAATCTATGCACATTTTTTGTTGCAAATGATCCACTTTGCCGCAATGTTGGTCACCGCAAACCGTATAAATAAAAACACTATTTCATTGGCGGCCATTTGTCACTTAACAATGTAATATTTTGCAATAAAAAAATTACTGAAAGTTCTTCAAGATGTATTCTCTAAGATGATATAATAATCGTTAAAAAAATTTTTGTAGTTTTCTTTAAAAAAATTCATGAAAAAGGCCTTTTTTGTTGAGCTACAAGTGGGGGTAACCTCTTAAACTAAAATAATGGCAAAAATAAAATAGGGAAAATTTCAAAAATATGCATTTGTTTTTAAAGGATTATAAAAACTAGTAATCTGATTGAAAATTATTCTAATTGACTATGTCGAAGTTGTTCCGACGCACCGGCACATTAAGAGTAAATTTCGAACGTCATATAATCAAAGTCATAAGCGTATCCTAAGCTCGTCCACGTATTATCAACTCGCGATTACTCTCTCATCCTCTTACCTCCTTCCCTCTTTCTCCTTCGTTATTCCCCCCCCCCCCACCCCTCCCCCCTCCCCTTCTCACTCTCTCGCTGTTACTGCTTTACTACCGAACTATCCTTCCTCTTTCTTCCGCATTCATCGATCGACCCGGAGAACGAACGAGCGAATGACTTGCTCGCAGGATTGTCCCGTAATGAGATTCTATGGGAGCCTTCGTGTGTACGTATCTATTCCGCTAGACTGGTCACTCGGGAATTAGGTTTGTTCGCTTGCAAGAGTCGAGACAAAGAGGGAGAGCGGGAGGCAAAAGAAGAGAAAGAGATGAGAAAAAAAGTACGAGCGATAGTTAAGCGAGAGAGAAACGGCAGAGGCAAAAGAAAAAAAAAAAAAAATGAAAGCATCGGCTGCATCTGGCATAACTTTCGTCGAGAGGAACCGGTACACTCTCACTTCTCACACAGATCCATCGTTTGGCTTTGTGTACATGTGCGGGTGGTATTATTATTAGCACCGCGATGCATTAACAGCTACAATAAAATGCACTTGGCTATACTCTTTCCCGACGCATAATTTCGGTATACAGAGCGCACTCGTATATTTATATACACACACCGCGCGCAACGCCGTAACAATTCGAGCTCTATTGGCACAACGCGTTAACGGCTAACACGCCGGGGCTTTATGCTTCGAAACGGCTTAAATAAGCACGCGCGCGTGCCCGTATTCCGATCGAGCCTCGATACACACGATGTCTATATACGCATACAACGATTTTCATCTATACGTGAGAGAAAAAGAGAGCGAGAGAGAGAGAGAGAGAGAGAGAGAGAGAGAGAGAACGGCAGAAACGCGTAATTCATTTACTCGTGAGGGCGCGCCGCTGTGCTCTTTGCATCCTCGCGCGACAAAAGCCACCGTTCGCGTAGAATCCGCGCGATTTCTAATTTATATATAGAGCGCGAGTATCCCCCGAGCGAGGAGGGAAGGGACGGGAGTCGGGGGAGTAGCGCAGCACGCGTAAAGCGCGCGCAAAAAGCCGAGAGAGTATTAAATTTTCGTGAATTGGAAGTTACTGCTGTGTCGCGCGAACGATTGTGTGGGTGCGTGAATTTAGCCGATACGAGCGTGTGAGTATGGGTGTGGGTGTTTGTATACGTTGGACGTATGGGTCGTTCGAGTTGTGATGTATGCGGTGAATGGAGCGCGGCCGATCGTTGTCGATTTATAGCGTCGGTTTTATCGCGTCGACACGCCGACAAAGTCGTTTTGGGAAGATTTCGATGGAGCCGATTGCCTTATTGGTACCGATAAAAACTCAACTGTCTGACCCCTCTACTTTACTCTCCTCTTTCCCTTTCATTTCCGTTCACTAGGCTTCTCCTTCTCTTTCTCTCATACCCTTAGTCTCTCTCTTTCTCTCTTTCCGCTGTTCGCTCTTTGCACAATTGTACGAAAAGGATTTCATTATATACGAGACTTTTTCTTTTATTTGTAGATATGATGGCAAAGTCGCTCGTTCGCTTGTTCGTTGTTGCAATTTATTATCGTTCGTTTGGCTCGAATATTGCTGCTGTTTTTCATCCTCCTTCTTTAATATGGCTAGGCATGAATTTTTTTTTTTTTCCATGAACATTATTGCTCTGTAATTAATAGCAATTGACGGTATCAATTTTCTTCGAGGCTTGCTCGAGGAAATAGAGAGAGAGAGAGAGAGAGACTGGGGGAGGGAGAAAGAGAAAAGAGAGAGATTTTCGACGATGAATGAAGATGAGTAAAATCGAATTTCTAATTTCCCTTTATTCAGACTGTAGAAGATGATATTCTATTATCTGCGTAGCTTAACTCTAACAGTTTCAGCTAAAATTATAATTGAGTTTCAAACTTAAATTGTATTTATATACGATTTTATACCTTTGCATAATACGATTAAACTATTGATTGAGAAATTTCTTTATTAATTTATTTATCGTAACGCACGGCTATTAAATATATATTTTAACACATTTGATCCTTTTTATGTCTGTTATATTACCAGTTTTCTGGAATTCGCATCATTTTCAGTACGTGCTAACGAGGCGATTATTATATTCTGCGTACTCACAAGTTCACTTTCGTGTTTACAGCGGAAATTCATTTAGCCCGATGAGCTGTTATTCACTAACAGTTAATATTGAAGATAATAGCAAATAAAAAAACATATTTAAAATGCCTTGTAATTAAAAATACAGTTTATAAAAGTATCGATCGCATTAACATGTATAAAATTATGCAAAAACTATTACCCTAATTTTAAATATATCTGTGTTTGTAATATTAAAAAATATTATGTATACAATATAACCATAAACTTTATCAAATTTCATCTGCTGTTCACTTCATTTTCCAAAAAGTATCCAAAATAATTTTTTAAATTTGAAAAGCAATTTTACCGGCATTTAAAAAAACAAAAAAAAAAAAAAAACAAAAAACAAAGACGGTAAAATAAGATGATATGAAAAAAAAAAAAAAACTCAACATTCATTCGGAGTATACGTTTTTTGCAACACTCAGCAGGATACTCAACTCGTCGATTAAAGACACCTTTTTCCCCCCGAAAAGTGCAGTCGTTATATCCGCCTAAAACGGCACAAAAATAATCGAGCGATAACGGAAATACTGTACGTGTGCGAGGGAGAGGCGAGAGGAAGGAAGAGGTCTCGCAAGGTCTCCGGGGGTCGAAAATTCAAAAACTGTCCATTTTTGCGTGCTCAGCACACGCTTACATAGATAAGCATACAAACACATATACGAGAATGTATGTGTGTGTGTGTGTATGCGTGCGTGCATGTATAATAAATGCAGGAGGATATTCGAAGTATATGGCGTGAAAAAGAGTCTCGTAAGTGAGCGGCAGCGGTCGATTCGTTTTATCGTCAAGACGGCCCGCGTATTCTTCTTCACACACAGTGCGGCAACTCTCTTTGCTCTTTCTCCACCGGTCCTGGAACATTTCCGCGGGACGTGCTTAAGCGCTGCGAGCTTATTTCCTTTGCCATACTTCGGCGTACTCCTTCTTAACCCTTTAAAGCTTGCTTTTATTAGCTCGGCTTCTTCCTCCTTTTTCTTTCCTTTGTTTCTCTCTCTCTAGCTCTCTCTCTCTCTCTTTCTATCACATACAGATAAAATGTAGCATAGATGAAGGTGAAAATCTCTCTCTCTCTGTATATTTTCGTATATATACAGTGTGTCCCATGGAAAACGGAACTTTTTCAAAATAAAGACAAAACCTCAATATTCCGGCAAATCTCATTTATTTTATTCAAAATAGTATCCTTCCGCATCAATACAACGTTTTGCACGATCAATTAACATATCGAATGAGTTTTTGAGATCATTTTTATCCATCGACTTTAGTATGTCGGTCGTCGCTCTTTGGTTGGCCTCTACGTCGGCATAACGTTTTCCTTTCATAGGCAAGTGCAATTTGGAGAACAAGTAGAAGTCGCACGGAGCCAAATCCGGCGAGTACGATGAATGGTTGATGGTTAAAATGGAATTTTTGATCAAAAAATCCGTAATCAAGTTCGATCGATGAGACGGGGCATTATCATGCAACAAACGCCAGCTCCCTTTTTCACGGTATTGTGGCCGCCGCACACGACGAATACGGCTGAGCAAACGCTTCATAACACCAAGATAAAACACAGCAGTAATCGTTTGACCAGGTGGAACAAATTCACGATGAATACTACCCTCCGAATCGTAGAAACAAATCAACATTGTCTTCACTTTTGACTTTTCAAGACGACTTTTTTTCGGATTGGGCTCGGTTGGGTGCTTCCATTCAGCACTTTGACGCTTGGTTTCGGGATCATATTGAAAACACCATGTCTCATCACCAGTCACAATTGAATATTTCAAGTTTGGGTCCTTTTTTGACTCTTTAATCAAATCCTTACAATGTTGAATTCGGAGCAATTTTTCGTATTCGGTCAATTTGTGTGGAACCAAGCGTGCACACACCTTCCGTAGATTCAAATGATCGGTCAAAATGCGATGAATTTAATTTTTGGACATATTCAATTCCATTTCCATGTATCGCAATGAAGATTTTGGCTCATTTTTTATAAATTCACGCACTTTTTCAATGTTACTTTGAGTAACCGAAGGAGGTATTCGAAGGACCTGGATGTTCGTCGTCCTGAATGTCTTCACGACCTTCCTGGAACCGCTTATACCACTCATACACTCTGGTACGGGATAGACAATTATCGCCATAAACTTGTTTCAGCAAATTATGCGTCTCAGTAAAGAATTTACCGAGTTTAAAACAGAACTTAATATTTGCTCTTTGTTCGAAGTTCATTTTTCGACCGATGCCACAAACACACTGTCACTTTGAGCGCGATATTTTGGTTTCCATTGAACCAAATGTCATACAATTTTGACAGGATGTCAGTTAAGAATAGACCTTTCCATTGCTAACATCCAACAATAGGTGGCGCCAATATAAATCGATGTTTTGAAAAAGTTCCGTTTTCCATGGGACACACTGTGTATTTCTTCTTCACTCTATACTTGAATCCATGCATTTTATACTCTACGTCTTCCTATGTTGCTTCATGCGTGTGTATGGAGAAGGAGAAAAAAAAGAGACAAGAGAAAGCTTATATTTCTCGGATATTTATGAAAGAAGCAAAAAAAATAAATAAATAAAGAAAAATAAAGAAATTACGGGTGGTCATCTCTGCGTTTAATATTAAAGCAGCAACGCCAAGGCTGAGAAAGGAAAGAGAGGAATAAAGAGAGGGAGGTAGTAACGAGCAGAGCGGCGGGCTTTATTAATTACGTCCATGTAATTAGCGGGCCTTTCTCGCGGCAGGGCGTGCGCCGCTTACAGATACACTGTTCACAGATTTGTTTCCTCTCGCCTCGCACACATTTCCTCTTATTCCTTCTTTCGTTTTCTCGCTCGCTCATTCGCTCTCACTCTCTCTCTCTCTCTCTCTTCCTCTCTCATTCTCTTTCTCACTCTTTCTCTTATCCTTTCTCTTTCTCTTTTATTATCCGTGCGAGTTTTTCCTTCGTAACTCGTTCTCTCGCTGCACTTGGCGCTATTCCTGGCCTCGATATTGCCGGAGAATAACGGCTGCGCGCCGGAAATTCCGATGGTTTTGTTGTTACCTTTTGTACTCGGGCGTGGAAATATACTTGGTAAATTGTGCTGAATTTTAAATTTCGATGATTTTTTGCAAAGTTAATGGACTGTGCGAGAAAATGAGTAAAAATTTATTTTCGATAAAAATTTGTTCGACGTAACTTCAAAATAAAAATTCATAATGTGCTGAGTTTTTTAGAAACTTATTAGAATAATTGTTAGCATTATTTATTGGGTCAGCGATTTAATTACTAATTAACGTGCCGACAATTAGTTCATAGGTTTTTAGTTATTTAATTTTGTAGATTAGATCTTAAAACTTCATGCATTCAGCTCGAGGCTCGATTATTATGCAATTAAGTAGAATTAACGCTTTTTACATAATAAAAAGAATAACTATCAGTATTATGCGGTTTCAGTAAAAACATCAAAATTGCAAGTTGTTCACATTTTTTTCTTTTTTTTCTTTTTTTTTTTTTTCATTATAATATTGCAAATATTTCATAATCTATGAAAAAATGTTTCACTCAATTCTTTTTTTTTATGATTTAATTTAAATAAATTCAACCAAATAAATATTTTATAATTTAAAAAAAATCAAGTATGAGCAATGTATAAAAATCGGAATGTGGACGTACAGAGAGTATAGTTAAGAGTTTCATTATGCAGATATCCAATAGATTTTAAATCATTTTTCGTTTAACAATTGACAAAACGATTCAATTTCAAACTCATCCCATCGTATAATCTCGTTTATTTCAAAGGCGTTATCTCTAAAAATTAAATGGGACGTAACTAAATTTACCAAACAAAAAATAAAGAAAAAAAATTTTTAAAAATCAAAATAAATTATAAATTAATTACGCGCTTGCATACATAAATTTTCGTGAGTCATAAATTTTTACGAGAAAATTTCCGTGGGTAGTTCCACACGTGTTCCCGAGCTGTTGAACGAGGAAAAAAATCCGCGAACGGTGTATATGTGTATACGAGGTGGGCAAGTCGAGAGAATGCGCACGTGCACACACACCGAGATTACTCTACTACCTCGCTTATACATGCACATACATACACACACACACACACACTGTGTATAATCAAAATGGTTAGTGCGATTTCGATCGGCTAATGACAGAAAAAAGCCGTACCCTTGTTAAGAAACACCGACACGATCTACTGGCGCGAGTCGCGGGAACGGTTTTAAGAGAGAAAGAGAGAGAGAGAAAGAGAGAAAGAGAGAAAAAAAGAAAAAACTAAGAGTTGCTGAGAGAGGAAAAGAAAAGTATAGGTGGAAAGAAAGGTTCGGTTGTGCAGTTTGTTAAAGCTCGACGGCTCTTGCCGAAATGTGAGGGAAGAGAGAACGAAACGAGCAAAGGTAATCGATGGCGAGCGAGAATTTGCTTTTCTCGCTGCTATTCGTACACACATACGAATACTACATTATCTGTATGTAGAGAGAGGGGAGGGATAGCTTGCTGCGTTTATTTTATTTTTGCTGCACCACAGAAAATAAATGTTTACGTGTTAGACACTTTAGACGTTGGTTACGCTCTTTGTTAAAATGTTAATGTGCTCATTTGTAATGTCTAGGAGATAATATAAACTTTTATAAACTGTGAAAAATGTAAAATTTGATATAATTTTTTTTCGAATATTCTTTGTTTACATCGCAATATAATTACATTAAGAATTAAAATTAACTTTGTGAGGAAATATTTTGCAAATCTGTAATCAATAATTTCTTTCATAAATTTTTTATTCGATATATACAATATTTTGAAAATTTTTAGAAAAATTTCCACTGATTGATAAAGATTTGATAATTTTAAAATATTCATACAAAATTATATAAATGAAAATATATAAAATTAAAAATTTATAATTTAATTTAATATAGTTAATAAATTATCTAGTTAGGTATGATGAAATAATTTGGTTTAATGATCCTCGAATAATCTTGGCAAAAAAGTTTTTAATAATATTTTAGTTATTTGTTAAAATTTTTTATAAAAAAAAAAAAAACATTTTGCTTTATAAAAGTACTAAAAGCAAAACAAAGTCATTTGGTATAATGAAATAAGTGAACTTTTTCTAGAATAACAGAATAATTCATTGTAGAATCTCAAGTGATTTACGATTCAAGATTATGTTCTCATTTAGTATACTTTTACATTAAAATTTCTAAGTAAAGTCGAGATTAATGTAATCGTACGAATAGTTTACAAAATTTACTTTTTACGTTTTACATTATTTTAAATAAGATACAAAATTAGATAGGAATTTTTACAGAAAACATTGAAATATTTATATATTTTTCATAGTTTTTTCAGAACATCACCGATATTTTTCAAGACCGTTCAAATGCAAGATTCGAAAGGAAAATTATTTCTTCAATATTATCAAATTTCTCCTTCTTTTGACAAGCAAGGCAGACCTTTCATCTCAGAGCGAATTTCTTTTATCACGTGTCTCGATTTTCTCTCTTCAACTATCTTTTTTTCAATCCATTTCAATCTCGATTCCTGTGCATTCTACCTCTTTCGATTTTTGCTTTACCATTGTAAGAAAAATGACAAAAAAAAAAAAAAAAAAAAAAAACGAGAACATGAGGATAAGCGAAACAGAAAGCTAAAGAGAGGAAAAAAATATCTCGATGACTCGTTTTGGAACAAGAAATTTTATGTATAGTTTTCTCTTTAAGTTTAATCGGTCGATAGGAGGATGACATGGAGACAGAGAACGATAAAGTGAGAGAGAGAGAGACGCGTACTGCGTCGCGGCAGCGGTTTGAGTTTGACGAACTTTAAAATCAACTTCGAAAAGTCGCAAGCGCGCGCGGTGACAAATTAAGCGTTGGCGCCGGGCGCGGAAAAAAGAATAGCGGCGCTCGGAATAATAAGACGAGAGGAAAGAGATGGATTTTTCTTTCTGTCTTTTAAAACAGTTGGCGCCGTCGCTGTGAAAGAATAGATCGCGCTGGGTCTTTTCTTTAAAAAAATATGCGACTTTCAAAGCCGTTGAAAAAGTACTTTTTTAAAGCGGAAATATTCATTTATCGTTGTTGAGAGATGTTCTTGAGAAAAAAATAATAATAATTCAGCGACTTTACAAAATTATTCTAAAAGCGTTAGTTTTTTAATTTACGTGGTGAATAATATACGATTTGTTTAAATTTTAATGAAACGTGAAAAAAAAAACTGACTTAAAAAGTGTAACAAAAAATGATATTTTTAATCGTTAATGTCATTAATTTATCAATGATTTTTACGATTAAAACTATACGCTGTAATTGAATGAAATTAAATCTATTTCAAAGTGCAAGAAGTAAATTTATGTACAAAGTCGAAAATAATAATTAGTTCGAATTAATTAAATAAAGTGTAGAAAAACAATTGACACATAAGAGAATTTGCAATTTTCAAATTATTTACAACGAATTAAAATATTTGACGCTTTAAGGGGAAAAAAAGCGAAGAAAAAACATTTAAAATTTGCATCGATAATGCTTAATATCCGACGAATTGAAAAGATGAAATGAATCGCGTGTACTTCGGCTAACAGAAAAATTAAAATCCCCTTAGCCGTGCGTTCAACTATATACTAGTACGTCAGCGTCGCGCTTGAAAATGATTAAATTTTACTTTAACGAAGCTGCAAGCCTCGCGTAAACAGCGAAAAAAAGAAAAACATAAAGTGCTTAAAAAAAAAATCAGGTCGCCGACACTCGTTTACGTTATCACTCTCCTTCTTTTTCCCACCCCCGTTCCATCCCCTTCTTTAATTCGTTCTATCTCTCTCGCATAGTTCTTTTTTCTCTCTCCACGTTTACCACCTCCATCGCTCGCTCGCTCGTAACTTATGCGCGACGTGCGCACACACACACACAAACACGCGCACACATACCCATTTATACGTACATATCATATCCACGCACGTTTGCATACACGTGAAACTACTTTTTAAAGCCCGTTGCAATAAAGTAGTTGTCCAGTAAGAGAACTTTTTAGAAGAATTTCGTTGAATTTTATTAGCACGAAAGTTATGAATAACGTTTCACGATTTAGGAAGATGAATTTTATTTAAAAACAACTAATAAAATAATTGATTGTATAATCTTTTTAAAATTATTCAATTAGAAAGATTCGCTATAACGAATGACTGTGAAAATGATAAAAAATAAAATATCACAATTTCAGTTGCATTAAAAGCGTCTATGAATTACAACTGTTTATTGTGCACGTTGTTGCGATGTTTTATCAACATTCCACCGTAATTGTGCCCATAAAATTCACAAGCGTTGGTTGACTTTTCTTAAATTTTCCTCGTACTTCTTACGTTAACCTACACAACTTCTTAAAGAGTTAACTCGTGTACTTTGAAATTTACTGACAAATCACGTAATTTTCCAGCAATTTAAATTAAAATTAACTTTTGAACTGGATTGTAGGGCGACAACTACTTCAAAGTCGTGTCGCGCTGGACTCGACGTGCCGACTTGTACATTTATGCATACACACCTATAGGTGCATACACACACACACACACACATACCCACACTTGCAAGGAAAAAGAGAGAAAGAGAGAGAAGGAGTAAATGGTAAAGGAACGAAGTGGGTATACTTAAGGTCCCGTATCAGCGCTCTCGCGAGTTCTACGTGGAATAATTTCACTTTGCGGCCGGCGATAAGGCCGCCCGAGTGCATGTCAGAGCGCACGGCTACTGTGATTGCGAGATCGCATGCAATGCCGTTGGACTTTCTCTCTATATCTATCTTTCTCCCTCTCCCACTCCGTCTCTCGTTCTCTCTCCTCTCTCTCCTTCTTCCTTTACCCTCGAGCGATTTGCGCGGCCCTTTTGCCAGTCGTGCGTGGCGTTGAAAGGCCGCTGAAAGAAAGGATTCCGGGAACGTCGACGACGATGACGTCGAGGCCGAGCGTAGCTGATCGCGAGAAAGCTGCTGTCAGCCAAGTATTTCTTTTTTTCTTCACTCCCTTTCATTTTCCTTTTTTTCTTTTTTTTATGGCCCGTAGCTGTACATGCTAGGTCGGGTTAAGCAGCCAGAGGTTTTCTTAAATTCAGAAGATCCACTTGTGTATATAGACACATGCCGTTGAAGTGGTCTAGCAACTATTGAATTTTGAACGGAATGATAAAGTCTAGAGAGGCTGATGCTTCTGGTTTTGAAAAAGAGCAAGAGCGTGCGGGAAAAAGGGAGAGAGAGAGAGAGGGAGAGAGAGAGAGAGAAAGGGAGAAACAAGGCCGGAAAAGAAGAGAAAAAGAAAAACATTTTTATTTTTTGCAATTAATCCACAAAGCTTTTTAATTAACATCATTCGCGCTTTCACGCTCGCGAGGGTTTGTTCTCTCTGTGGCTTTTTAACTTGGGGAAAAAAGAACGCGAGAGCAAGCATCAAGATGGAAAATTCTCGAGTCGAGGGAGATTCTTATATATGAGCGCATTAAACACGGGAAAAGATTTTGTTTATTGCAACGACGTATAAAGCACGGAGCAACTGGATTTAATGAACGTTGAGAGATTTTTATGTCGGCGCTTGCTTTTATGCGAGCTCCTTTTTATTTTGTTCTTCTTCGAGAAAAAAATTGAGAATAAAACGTAATATAAAGGTTATTCGTTTATCTTGGTAAAAATTTGGCAAAAATAACCAGGAGGAAAATTTATTTACGAGCGCGTGTTACAGGATAAATAGATACTTTGGTAAATTAATAAGAAAATGTGATAATTGAATAAAATGAAACTGGTTAAATGAAATATTATGAGTTGTAAAGAGTAACGGTATGAAAAATATATTTGCGCCACTCAAAGTATATTTATTATATGCGGAACATGATATTATGCTTAATAATATACATATATTAAAGCAAAATTATAAGATTCTAAAAAGATAAAATTAATTTAGATTGATACGATAAGGAAGCATTTTTATTGGTTATCGTTAAATTTATTATCGAGAAATTTCAGAAAAAAATTTTTTTTTTAAAGAATAGAGAATAAAAAACAAACCAAGTACGAAGTTTTTAAAATTTTAGAAAATGCACAAATAAAAAATAGGAGTATACATTCATATTGAATTGGAATTTACATAAATGGATATATTTTTAATCGCATTAAGCGCTCCTAGCATAAAAACGCTCTTCTCGTTATCGACGTTTTTTCAGAATTCCCGAAATACTGGTCTATATATAAATAAAATGGTGTTTATTTATTTATTTCAGAAAGAGATTGAACGATGAGCAATGGCTATTCCTATAAGTGATATTTTAACTTTGCCAATATCTTAAGTAATTAAATTATGCCTGTATTAAATTATGCCATAAATCATCGTGCAGGGGATATAGTGGGCACGGTGATAGATACCTTGAAGACTTCGCCAGGCGAAAAAGTGATCAAAGTCCGAATAGATGCATTAAACTCAAAATTATAAGGAACATAAAAATTGATTTTATTGAAAGTTTCTATTCAAATAATCTATTTTAATTCCTGTTTTTCTCTCGGTGTATAAACTCTCCAGAAGATATTTTTGATAGATTAGAATCATTTTATTTATTTTTATAAATAAATACATGCGTAAGAAATCGAATTCAAATCACGTATAGACATTTGATAAGTTTATACTAACAGATAAAATTTTTCAAACATCTTATAACAAGATTATGTACACTAAATAAAATTAAGGATTAGTGAAAACCTTAATCAGGCACGTTATTTGTATTGGACGTTTCAACTTTTTTAAACATTTTCCAATTATATGTTGCTTCTATTTCTACAATCTTATTTGCAATTATATACTGTAACAAAAGAAGAGAGAGAGAGAGAGAGAGAGAAACTCGAATAGCATTGGTTGTCATTAGCTATGCCGATACACAAAAAAATTCGTCGACGTTTTCCAATAAATCTTCCATCGAGCGCAAACTTCTTCAAGGTCGCGAGTACGAAAGAAAACGAGAAAACGCTCGGGTGTCGCTAGGTACACTTATTAGTAATTAAAGTTTTCGTCGCGACCGGCTCTTTCGGAGTGTCGGCTTCAAGAGCGCGTTTTCTCGAGCACGTCAATCAGTTCGATAAATAATTGACGTTATGGCAAGCCACAAGAAAGAGAAAAACCAAGTACTGTCAGCGGTACGAGTCGTACTGCAAACCATTCTCTCAATGTCAAGCCCTATAAATAACCAAATGAATATTTCACGTTCAAACTGCGAGTTAACGAAGACGGCCTCAAAGGGCGAACGAGCGAGATGAGGAAGGTAAAAGCGGCCACAATCCGCAATGTAACGGCTCATTATTATTGAAGAGCAGCTCGAGCAATATTGGCCAAGGATACGGCTATCCTATACAATCTACCGAGAAGCCCGCGTACGCTTATGTGCCCAAGCATACGACTGATAATACGAAACTGTGTTCACGTTATCGAACTTATGCATGTATTCGGACAAAGCAATCCGAAGCGTTATATAGTCTATCTTTCTCCCTCTTCCTCTCTCACTAACTGTCTCTCTTCCTCAATCTCTCTCACGCTGATTTTGATTATCTCTCTTTCTCTCTCTCAGGATGTAAATATTCGTCGATATCAATAAATCCATGAATGACGACCCATAAATAGTCGGCCCCTAGTATATATGTAAGCGTACGGATATGGAGAGTGAGAGATCGTGGAAAACGCTGTGAAAAGAGAGGAAGAGAAGCAAACGAATGAATGAAGTCTGCAACGATAGAGCGAGATGCGAGCGGAAAAAGGAAGAGACCGAGTATAGGTGGATGGAGAAAGAAAGGGTGGAATGGAATAGCGAGGTCAGGAACACGCATCGTTCCAGGTTGGCCGCTAGCCAATGCAAGAGAGAACGAGATATACAAGAGGATGTATATATCCTTTCTCTCACTCTAACTCTCTCTCTCTCTCTCTCTCTCTCGAATATTTTTGTAATCTTGCAGCAGCAGTAGCAGAGAAGCGCTCATAGCGCATGCAACGCACGGCACCTCATCGGCTATATATGCAGACTACTTAAATCACTTGGAACGTACGTACGTACGTACGTACGTAAGTATACGAACGACGTCGGCTGTGCCGGAGATCTACAGCGCCAGATTCCGCCTGAAAAACCACCGGGCCGCACGAAGGCGGAGGATCGGGATACGTATATAACCTTGCATGAGCGGAGGAGAGTCGCGTCGGTGGGTTATTCTATATGGCAGGTGTCCCTTTTGCTGACACTTTAACCCTTTCATGGTGTTACGTATCGAGCTATAAATTATGAAATATTTTCGCTGGATAAAATTGTTTCTTCGATAACTTTTGATATACTTTAATCCTTTTTTAATTATAAAAATAAATGCTAAACGATGCGTGAGAAAAATGCGTAAGTTTTTTTTCTCTATTCACTATTTTTCTCTATTCTAATATCAAAATACGAAGACAAAGTTTACGGAAACTAATAGTAGATTGACGATTAGATGATTAAACACAGATGAAAAATAAATAAAATTAAATCCATTTATCTATACCTCTTACCAATTATAGGCATTCAAAAAAATTGTTCATAAAGAAGATAGATTTTTTAAGAGAAAGTGTTCGATATGCAGACATATATATCGAAATATACAGTAATAAAATTGTATACAATGAATATTTTATTTAATATAATTATTCATTACGTATAGATTACAAAGATGTTTACTCGAAAGCGGTAAACTTGTGGGCAACTCATCTTTTCGATTTCTATTTTCTATTTTTGATATCGAATGTAAGAAGAAAGGAAAACGCGTCTAATAATTTATCTTCTCTTTTTATCTGTTTATCCCTTCTGCTCTTTTTTAACGACGATTATTTTCTTGACACTTTGTGCTACACCAAAAGTTTTATTTTTATTTTTGGTGAAAAGAAATTTTGAATTTTTAGAATTTAGTCGTTGGCGTAGAAAAAAAACATAAATTTTATGTTTCAAATTTACATTCTTTTTATTTTGCTTGTTTTCTTCGTTTTGGCAAAAATCTATCGAGAGCTACATTTGGACATTTGGAAGAGGATGGAAATTTGACGTGTGCGAAGGTAAAAGCCATTGCAGTGAAAGTTTATCTCCGTAATTGAACGCAAACGAATGCCAAACACTTCATTTATGATGATAGATTTGGATGTATTGACATGGGAGATATTGACACGACCTCTTAATTTGATGAGAGATATATGTATGTATGTATGTATGTATGTATGTGTATATGTATGTATGTATGTATGTATGTGTATATGTATGTATGTATGTATGTATGTGTATATGTATGTATGTATGTATGTATGCATATGTATATTGATTAAAAGGGTAAAAGCAACAATTTCAATTAATTATATCGGGTTAAAGATATTAAGTATCACGAAAATTTTAACGATGAATAATTACGTTATTTTTTTGTAATTTTATTTATAATAAAACATTTGAAAATATTTATTTCATATTGTAAATAAAAAGAAAAAAAGTAAACGTTAAAATCAAATTAAATAATATTTTTGAAAGACGTAGGTTATTTAATTTAGTTCACGATTTTGCTGATGTTGACACGTTTTAATTTGTTCGTGTTCATCGTTAAAAAAATTTCTTTTTTTTTATTGGCGAAAAAAATTTAGCAGCAGCAAAATGAAGAAAATATAAATGCTAGCTATAATTTTCTTACAAATTTGAGATTTTTTCTTCGTATATTTAATTAAACTTCACAAAAAATCTGCATATATTTATTAAAATTTAATTTAGTCCTACATTTGTGTAAGATGCATTTACGTTTTCAATGTCAGTTCTCATTTTCTTTCGAGTTCTAATACGATAAATTTCTAATTCTCGCAAAATAATTCTCGTTCGCCCACCTGTGCGATAGATTCTCTCATCCTCGCACGTCTAACCTACTATCTCGTGAATTGAAAATGCTGCAGCGCGAGGGTGGCACATCAATCACGACACATCGACAATGACCTCGTTTTAAATCTTGAAGAACGAGCCAAAGAGTAGACAAGAAGAGGTATGGCATGGGTTCGGAAAGAGAGAGAGAGAGAGAGAGAGAGAGAGGAAAAAAGAGAAAGTAAAGGGTTTGCAGCCAAACGAACGAGATAGCCTCAAGTTCCGCAGAGAGCGAAACTTATCTGAATTTTGCCTTGGTCCTAGAGTGAGAGAGAGAGAGAGAATAAGAGAAAGAGAGAGAACGAAAAGATTTGCTCCAACCGCTGGTTGCTGGTAGTAGAGAAGAGAGAGAGAGAGAGAGAGAGAGAGAGCTACGGAAAGTAAGAGATAGAGAGACATACCCTGCTAGACTGAATCGATATTTATATCTCGATTTCCGATCGTGACCGAGACGAAAAGACATTCGACGTTCGATTCACGTAAGGGAAAAACGATAAAAAAAAAAAAAAAAAAAAAAAAAAATGAAAGTAAGAGAAATAGAGGGAGAGGAAATAACGAAGATCCAAGTAAAAAAAAATGTAAGAGGGCCAATCTTACCACAGGAGGTCAGTCTGACCCGAGTTAAATGGGGCTGTCTGTGGTCCTTTCTATTTTTTTTCATTCCTTTCGCACTCGCGACGAACTCGACGAGCCGGTTTTCAAGCTTTAAACGCAAGAAAGTCACGGAAAAACCGATGAATAAATTGCTGTTCGTGTATCTTTCCGTAGGAAAAGAGAAAGAGAGAAGAAAAGGAAGAATACGATGGCACGCGGATAATGGATTTCGACAATTATTTCGCCGACGCTTCGGAATCTTCCAGTCTTATAAATTATGGAAGAACATTTTTTTTTTCCTTTTTTATCTTTTTTTTTTTATTTTTATTGAACCGATGGTTTTGCTGGAGTGTGGAAAGAGAAACCAGAGAAAATGGTTTTATATGGTATATCGAAAGATCTTTTCAATTTTTTAAGAAACATGTTTATGCTTTCTATCGCGAATGTTATGCTACGTGGTGCTATGCTTTTGATTGAAGAAAAGATTCTGAATAAAAGATCTTTCAGAATAAAGTTGTGGAAAAATTTGAAGTCACATTTATAATATTAAACAATAAAGTTTAAAGATTTTGATAACATCAAAACAGCAAAAGAAAAATATTTTCTAAATAATCGTATAAATAAAAGTTTCGACTTTAACAGAAATTTTTAAAAATAGATTTTATCTTCACCTAAACTATTAAATGTTTAAAGTACAAACCGTATTGAGGTAGCAGTCTAGTAGAGCTCGTTAGATTCAAGAAATTTTATTTACAAGTATTTTCAAGTGATAAATTTTATGCAGACATCAAAAAATTTCCAAATATCAAACTTTTCATTTATAAAAATTTCTGAAAATTTTATAATACGATTATCAACATTTTATCAAAGTGAATCATTATATTGTAGATTTGTTTAAATACAATATATAATTGGAATTATTTACTTTATTCCTCATAGAATATTATAACAGATATGTGTACGTTATTAATTCAATTAATAATCGGTACTATTATAATAAACCCAATATTCTTCAAAATTCCTAAAATTAATATTATACATTAAATATTTTTAATGAGAAATGTAAGTATTTTATAATACAATATCAATTATGAATCCTTTTAATTGATATTTCCAATCGTTGGCGATATTTATATTATGATATTTGATTTAATTATTTTAATAATTTGTAGTATAAAATTTTTTCCAAGTATAAACAAAGAAAATACAAACAAATTTTCCAATTATTTTTTCAAAGTAACATTAACTATTTTAAATAAAAATTTATTATAATCTTTCATAACGATAAACTTTTTAAAGCAATAAAATATTTACTCAATAAAATAATAAAAAACATATAATGAAATCTTTTGAAGAAGTAAAAGGAAAAAAAAGACCTAGCAAAACCGAACATCGTTACTGCATCAGACAATTGGCTATATGATGCGGGGAAAATGCCTCGGCTAATACAGATGTTCAACTTGCGCTTATTACACTGGTCGCATTAAAGCGCAACGGTGTATTGCCGGATAATCCAAGTGCATTTTCATTTCATCAACTTTCGAATTCGCGTACAAATACACAATCAGAATATAGGTATACATGTGCACAATATCGAAGCCGAAGGGATAGAGAGAGAGAGAGAGAGAGAGAGAGAGCGAAAGAGAGAGAGAGAGAGATATAAAGAGAGCAAACGCTAAACATACGCACACGTATGTTAATTTTCAGCCTACTAACCCGTACGGCGACTCTTACCTACGGAGCATCGTCAGCGTGTAAATGGTTTCCATACGCGCAAGCGCCTTCTCGATCGTATTAACATTTTTCTATACGTCCTTCTAGGCTGTATAGACATTCTATACGTCCTTTTAGGCTGTATATGTGCCAGGAGAAAAAAAAGTTAACAGCGCCACTGCTATGTATTTGTCGCTTCATATAGCCTAGCATGTGAGTCTTCATCGAAACTTATATTTTCGAAACGCGTAATAAGACTTATGTATGTTGAGCGAAGGAGAGAGAACGAGATAGCGATAAGAGCGCGCGCACCATTGCTCCCACGTGACCACCCTATCTCTGTCTCGCTCTCTCCTTCGCTCAGTATGTACATTCAAGCGACCACGGGGCTCTGCTTTTCTTTTGTTTTCTTTCAGTATAGTGTATCGTTGTGTCGGTAATATTCGTTCTTAATATGTGAGAAGAAGAATAAAAATGGACAATTTATTAAATAATAAAAAAAAAAAACGAGTGATAGTGACAGTGATGAAGAATGCAAACGTGAATTAAATAAACTAATAGAAAAAGCAAAGTCTAATATAATCCCGCAAAATTAAAATATTTAATAATAAGTGATTTTAAAGTGATAATTTTTTAGTTTATAATTTTGTTTGTGATTTAGATAAATGATTTAAAAGTTTTTTGTGTGAAGAAATTAAATTTAAAATATTTAAAAAAGTTACTGTTTTTTCATGTTAAATAAGAGACTAAAATTCATTGATTATACAAAAAATGTGTTAAACAAATATAGTATTGTTATGATAAAAATAACATAAGAAAGTATTTATATTAATTATAATAGTATTAATATTATTAATAAGCCTTCAAATCTTATAAAAAAAACTTTTGTTAAAAATATTATTCTGTATAAATATTTAATAAATATACTCAAGAAATTTATATTTTTTAATAAATAATAATTGTTCAAGAATTAATTTTATTTTTAAATATTAATCCATTTACTATTTTTTTTAATTTCATAATTTATATATTTTTATTTATATATTTACATTATGTTGTCTGTCACTTTTTGACACACATGTACATGTACGCGTGTGTGTACAAAATGCGCATGCGTTAGCAGACGATATCTGTAGTTTACGAACTGTCAGTATGGGTTCGAAATTGCATTTAATTGATATGCAACAAAATAAAATTAATTATTCTGTTAACTAAGTAAGAGTCTTCGTACGGGTTACAAGGCTGAAAAATTTTTTAAGCACCATGAGCGAACCTCGCGTCATTAAAGCTTTCGGCTCATATTTTGTGGATGGATAGAGGCGCCTTAGTCGCTCGCTGCGCTCGCGACTGCGGCCCTACTATCCATCCACAACATATTTTGCCTCAAGCTGTAATGACGCGAGGCTCGCACAAGGTACATAAATAACTAATATAGTATCTACGCGATATGTAATAGCGTAGAGCACGCGCGTGTGCCCCGCAGTTTTTCCGCGCGTTCGGCTTGTATCGTTGATGCCGCCGCGTGCAACCAATATGGAAAAAAAAAGAAGGCGCACGTGAATTTTCGATACCGACAGACCTTCCCTCTTTCGTTCCATTTGCCTCGCGAAGTTTCCTTCGCCAACGCATCCGGCGTTATTTCTCCTCTCTATACCTCCCCTTTATGCGATTTTCTATTTCTCTCTCCATCTCTGTTCCTCTCCATCCCGTTCTCTCCTCTTTTTTTTCTCAACGGCCACGCGTAGAATGCTAATCAAAGTATGCACAGCGTACACTCGAATTTACATATTTAGCGGGACTAAATCCTTAGTTTTTTCTGGGCTGCAATTTGCTAAAAAAAATTTCCGAATTAAATTGCGCGCTATTACGACTGCTTATTTTACTCCTTCCTCCCTCCCTACCTCCTTCTGTCTGTCTCTCTCTCTCTCTCTCTCTCTCTCTCTCTTTCACTTTTGCATATCCCCTCTTTATAACCCAGAAAAGCCAGGGTAGAAAAGTCGCGCGACGCTTTTGAACGCGATTTCTCATTTTTATAATCCCAATTTCTAT
This sequence comes from Chalcis sispes, assembly GCA_949987625.1. Lineage (NCBI taxonomy): Eukaryota > Metazoa > Arthropoda > Insecta > Hymenoptera > Chalcididae > Chalcis > Chalcis sispes. Next base: position 23,817,223 of record OX465097.1, on the reverse strand, counting down.
TTAAATTTTGTTATTCAAATGTGACTAAATGGTAAAACTCTCGGTGGTACGTGTATTTAATGTTTAAAAGTTTGATTTTTCTCTTTGTTTCAAGTTGAATGTTTAGCTCGATTATTTAAAAATTTTTCCTTCATCAAAGACAAAAAAAAAAAAAAAAAGAAAAAAGAAAAATTTGACGTTGATTCATTTTTCCGCGGATATCTGTGCGCTGAAAAGTAGCTAAGGAAGATGCTAAGACGAGGCGGCGCGTTTAAGAAAAGCCGCACGAAGCAACGAAATCAAATAAGGAAAGGCGGAGGGTTTACTGAAGCGAAACAAAAGCTAGCCCCGAACGAGGATATAAATAAAGAAATGAGAGGAAGAGAAAGAGCGAGCAAGAAAAAGAGAGAGAGAGAGAGAGAGAGAGATAGACGAAAGCTTTGCAGCAAACTCTCGTATTCTTCTTTGTAGAAAATATATGTATATGCGTAGACTAAAAGAAGGAAAGAGAAAGAGAAACGTAGAGCTAGATAGGAGAATGTAAGAGAAAAGCTCGGTAAGAAAATATGGTGCGAAAAACTTAGATAGTTTGCAACATCGTTTGTTATACATGGCGCGACTATAACACGGTACGCACGCGCGTTCGCTCGCTCTAGCTATTTATTTATTGGCTTCGTAAGTTTTCTGTATACGGCGATGCCGCAGTGCAGTAGCGCGAGAGAAAGAGAGAGAGAGAGAAAGAAAGAGCATAGAAAGCTTCTCTTTTCTCGGTTATGTTTCCGAGATATGTTTCCTTCATATATTATTCGTACATGTATCTGTTTAAACTTCTCGTTACAAAATGGCCGAAGAGAGGGAGGGGGTGAAAGGCGCGCGTTGACTTTGGTTCTCTTGCCGTTTCCTGCTTTTCTACGCTACTAACGGATCGGAAGGTATAGAGGAGAAGAGAGATCGCTTTATTTGAATTAAACGAAGAGGGACGGTAAGGGAATAGACGAACTGTGTCGGTAAGTTTAATTAAATCGCGGCGCTCTGATAGGTCGACGATGCGCAATGAAATGCAAGATTAAACGCAGTTTCTCTCTTCCTCTATCTCTCCCTCTCCTTCTCTCTCTCTCTCTCTCTCTCTCTCTCTTCCCATTTCGGCGATGTTTCACCTTTTGACAAATATGACTGGCGCTACTACCACTCGCATGTGTTGACGCTAAACCGGGCGAGAACGTATGCATGAATTTAGCGAATGCGTTTCATTTATGGTTAAAGTCAACGCGCGCGTACACACCTCCTCGACCGTATTGCATTATTTATTAACGAACATCAACATAATACGGACGAAGGAGACTCGACGAAGTGAAAAAGAGACAATACGCGAGTATTTATACGAAAGGGAATCGTGTATTTATCGCCACTTATTTACACAATGTGCGTATTTACACATCGTGTTTGAGAAATTCAAACATTAATCGCAAATATTAAAACTAAATGTAATAAAAGTTCACTTATATTATATTGAATTGCATATACAGTGTAATATCCTTGTATTACATAAAAATAGATAATTTATGCATCTAATTATTAACTACAGCTTAATCTTAACTTAACTATATTAATTGTAGAATTAAATAAACATAAACAATAAAAAAAAAAAAAAAAAAAAAAAAAAAACGACAATGTGTTTATAAAAAAGTAAGTTAAAAGCAAATAAAATTGATTAATTTTGTATATTTTTTTTTTAATAAAGTTTAATTGAAAAAGTGTAAATACAGAAATAGATGTACGTATAAAAGTTAGAAAGAAATATTATTATATATGACTTACGAAATTTTATAAAAGATTGAATGAAGATTGAATTTGTTCTACTCACCTGTAACAATAAACACATTTTGATTAAAAAATTTGCATTATTAAATAACAAAAATGTTATAAAAATACAATAAAAATTACATATTATAAATGTCTGACATGAAAAGACCCTACAACAATATTTAAAATTATCATGAACAATGGAAAAACTAGCTGTTATTCTCTTTGTATCATAAAAATATTCATTTCTCTACGTAGTACTATTATTATTTTTTTTAGAAATTTTCATACCTATTTTACCGACAGCTTATACTTGATGCTCGATTGGTACTTGACGCTATGATCCTCGATTACTCGAATTTCCAAATTAAAAATGATCCATCAAAAACACTTAAAACACAGTATGCATGTGTCCAAAAGTTCACATTATTTTTTTCAAAATTTTTATCACACTTTCACTCGCGAATTTAAACTTATGAAATTGTTATAACAAATGCTATAAAAAAAAAAAAAAATAAAAAAAAATAAATAAATAAATTATGACGACAATGAGTAATAAAGAAATAATAAAAACCCGATTTATTCAATACGAATTTATAACCGAAGTTTTATCGAAGAAAGATGAAACAAAACTAATTTAACGCAGAGCTTGCCTCGAATTGAACTTTTCCTTTCTTCACTAAAGTAAACAAATTTTCTATCGTCGAAGTGCCGTGACATTGAAGTTTGGTTTTCCGGAATTTTCTCTCGGCGTATGTTTATATTTAAAAGCTTATTGTCTGCGCTGATTTTTCGGTCAAATTTTTGTTTACATCAAAGCAAATAAAATTTTATACGATTATTCTTTTTGATTATTCATTTCTTTTATTCATTTCTTTGAATTTAAATACATATTTAAATATTAATATTAAATATAATTTAATAAATTTTTTTATAATTTTTTTTTTTTTTTCAATAATATTTTACAATGTGCACATAATTATTGATATCATATGAAATTCAGCAATATTTAATTAATAAAACTATTTTTCTAAACTTTTAACGACTATTTTTACTAAAACAATGTTAATCATAAAAAAAAAAAATTTTATTTTCATAGTTTTTAAAAGAGAAGAAAAAAAAATAAACATAAATCTAAATATTTACTACGATCGATGAAAAGGAAAAAGTGTGCGCAAGTCGATTTGCAAAAAGAAAAAAGCACATTACGCGCTACGACGCGAGATCTTATCTCCCGAAGTGAATATTACACCGAATGGGGTACGCGTTCGGCATCTTTCAATCCATACGATCGCCCTCGAGAACAGGCATTTTATTCGTCTTTTTAGCTTCTCGTTCTCTTTCTCTCTCTCTCTCTCGGCATTTTTTCACATTTGCATCGTATCAGTTTGCGTATATGTATATGCGTGCCAGAACCGTATAACGTCATTCGCGAGACGCGCGCGAAAGAAAAGCAGAGACGCATCTCATCTGGCCGTGTGACGCCTACGCACGCGTCTCTCGTAAAACATGTATTTGCATGGGGTTTCACAATCCAGATATATATATATATATCTGGATTGATAATATATATATCTATACATATCTATACGTATATGTATATGGTAAAAAAAGTCGTTACACAGGAACGCTACGAGCGATCTTGCACTCAATGTTCGATTCGGAGTAAGATTGCGCTCGATTTCCGTGCCGATACGCATTTTCTTTCACGAGAAGGAACGAAGGACATTATACGTACGTACGTATGGATGACTGGCTTTGTGTGTCGTGCAATAAAACAAGAAAGTGCAAGAAAGAGAAAGAGAGTGAGAGAATAAGAGAGAAACGTTGCCGAGAGCTCTCTTAAGGATTCAAGCTGTGAATTTCGCATACTATATAGACACGTACACGATGAGAGGATTTTTTTTTTTTTTTTTATTCATGTGGCACTCAAAAGGAGTTGATGGCACTCTATTTCTCACTTTGCGCATATTTGCAGTATATACGTACGCCGATGACTTTTTTACATTTTCGAGAAAATATTTGCAGCCTTCCTTGCAGTGACTATTCTTTTGCACCGAGCGGATATATACGGTTAGTATACTTGCAAAATCAATAAATATTTAAACACCCAGACGAACCGAGTCCTTTATTCAAAATTGTACAATAAAATGTATCCGTTAAAATATTATTGTATTATTCATATAGATGAGTTTTTTATTTTCCACTGGAATTTTTATTTTTAAATTGATATATGATGAGAATTGGAAAATGAGCTGCATGCATAGACTATTTACAGCTGCTGTAATATTTTAGCGAATGCATACACATGGAACTTTTGGAACAAATCGATTTCACGCGTCACATATTTACGAATATTGATTCGCATGACTGTTGCTGTTATTATTATTAGGTTTTAAGTTGACGAATACTATAATATTGCGATTTAGTATATTTATCGAAAAAATAATTGAACAAATAATTGAATCGAGAAAATAATTGAATTTAAATTATTATAATTGATAATATAATTTTTTTATCTACAGACAATTTTCAAGACGTGCACATTAATATTTCTGTAAAGCTGCCAATCGTTATGAATAATATCTTTGATTTTTAAGAAAATATTACATAATAAAGTGTACATACAATCTTCAGAAATAAATTAAATTATTAAATAAAATGTCAATATATTAATAATGTGAAAATTATACGGGCTTACAGAAGACTATGTTTCATGAGAGTCGATGATCAAATCAGTAAAACAATATATTTTCTTTTACAAGAAACGTACACTTTGTTATCAAAATTAAAAAAATAAAAAAAAAGTTGGATAAAAGTTATGAATGAATTAGTCGCGCTTACGCAAAAAGTTAAAAAGAAAAGTTTACTTTGATACCGACCCAGTTATCGCTTACGAAATTATCCGGCTACAACGATGTATAAATAAATCCTAAAAAGGATGTTTCCGGCAGCGTTAGCAAAAGGACTAAAAAATGTTCCAGCATTTATAATCAAAAGCGCACCGTTACACGTAGCGCGCTCGACTCGACTTACGTACTATATCTCGGCATACGCTACATACATGCACGCGCCGTGGAAACTCCGTGGATCGATTAACGCTACCCGGGAATGTTAACGAGCCAAAGATACGTCAGGGACAGACTTATACGGACACGTCAGCGAGAGATGCGTAAAAGGCAGTCGCTTAGAGCAGTTTCACGGTTGCGCTTAAGGGGTTATCCCCCAGTTGTAGCTCAACAAAAAAGGCCTTTTTCATGAATTTTTTTAAAGAAAACTACAAAACTTTTTTAAACGATTATTATATCATCTTAAAGAATACATCTTGAAGAACTTTCAGTAATTTTTTTATTGCAAAATATTACATTGTTAAGTGGCAAATGGCCGCCAATGAAATAGTGTTTTTATTTATACGGTTTGCGGTGACCAACATTGCGGCGAAGTGGATCATTTGAAACAAAAAATGTGGATAGATTTAGTTTAATATAAGTATAAACTAGTCTTTAATCGAAGGATTTTAAAAAATATTTATTTTTCACAAAATGGCGGACAGTCAAAGTTAATGGTTTGATTTTAACGAAAAAAAACGACCGTTTTTTGGCTATCAAACGGCCATTTTTTTTCGAAACAAAAAATCGAACGATTAAAGACTACATTTTTATGTATTAAATAAGCTTGCAAAATTTCAAGAAGATCGGTTCATCAGTGTTTGAGTAATCTTGGTCACCGACTTCAGAAATGCCATTTCGAGAAAAAAGCGTTTAAAGTTTTAATTGCCGGTTGTTTACACAACGGATTCTTCTCTTTCAACGCTCATATCTCAGTCAATTTTGTTCGGATCGACTTGAAATTTCCAGGTCATATTCTCAGATACTTATACTTCAAAAAAATCCAATTAACAAAAAATCGATTTTTTCAAAGTCGCAAGTGGGGGTAACCCGTTAAGCATTCGTGGGCTTAACTTGCTGGATACTTTACTTCGAACGCGTGTTAGGTGAGCTTTCCTAGAAAGTCAGAATCGACGTTGCTCTGCTGATTCCGAATCGATCGCAAAAAGGTGTCGGCTGCGTGTGGGTAATGCAACGATATCCAAGATTATTTTATTTTAACGAGCTTGAATAAGTTATTTCGAGCAGTTTATCGATTAAAATAGTCTTTAATTCGTCTAACCTTTGATCAATAAAACGGCGTCTTATTCAATTATCTTGGGTACCAAATACTTTGACATTTTTTTTGTTTCATTTAGATGTCAGTTAAATAATTTAAGCTTACGTTTATAAATAAAACATTTGAAACCTTTAACTCTTCATTCTTTATATTTACGTAAAGCACGTATGTATAAAACAATATGCTTCTAGAAGCTGAAAAATGAAATTTTTAATACGATAGACGGCTGAGTCGCCTTTTATTTTATTTTTTTTTTTTCTTATTTTTTTTTTTAATTTTAAACGAAGAATACTTTGACTCTTGACGACGTTAAATTTTCCAATATGAGCACGCGCGCTATCTGACAAATAAATCATGAAAAATAAATTTATCGCAAAAGAGCTTATTCCTCTTATATAAATTTAAATCACGAAATTTAAATTAATAAAATCCATCTATGCAGATTAAATGCTAATCGATAAAAAAAATTTTTTTTTTTTTTTTTTTTCTACCGAATTATCACTTTATTCACACCGCAATGAATTATTACATAATTTTTAATCAACAAACAGTAATATATAATTGCATTAAACATAAATTAATTAAATAGAAATAAAAATATTTTTCAAGCATTTCCGCAAAGAAAAATATCAATAAGAAAAAATGAAGAGAATTTGAGAAATTACGATGCATTTAGATTCCTTAATTAATTGAAATACAAAGAATTCATTAAAGTCCAGCGAAGGTTTTCGTTTCCCGGTGCATATAGTTGTAACGGTGTAATGATCACAACGGAATCAAGGTAGAAAGAGGAGACGGCGCTAGCGGCATCGGCGAAGAATAGAGAGAAACGCGAGCGAGGTGATAAAAAGTAAGGAAGAAAACCACCACCGGCGCGGCTGAAGAAGAGTTACAAAAAACTCTAGAGAGTACGTACGCGTAAGTTTCGTACAGTGCTTGCTTTGTATATACGGAAAGAGAGAGAGAGAGAGAGAGAGAGAGAGAGAGAGAGAGAGAGATCCGAGCTCACCGGTTTCGCAAGAGTAATATCGCTCGGTGTACTTTTTGCCACTTTTAATCTGTTAATGCAGCCCGGCGCGAAATAGAAGAGATGGCCCCGTATAGCGAACACCGGAGCGAACGTGTGTATACGTGCGTGCGGACAGGGATATGTATATGATACCCGTGCGCGTTTTCCCGCGTTTTTTCACTCGGCTCTCTTCTTGCCTCTTGCCTCCACCGTGCTAGTGAAAGTCTTTTATTGTATTACTTTTCCCTCTCCCTTTTTGAATAACTGTACGCGAGCGTATTGATGAAAATATAGCGTGGGGCTCGGAATACATAGTATAGGTCTACCTGGATAAAGCATGAAACATCAAAGAAGAAGTAAAATCATAAATTTTTATTCTATACATAAATATATACCTATATATATTTTTTTTTTCACATGGTATTATAAAATTTTAATGCATACTATTTTTTTTAACATAAAAGATGTTTTTTGAAATATTGATGGAATCGACTAATTGGAATGTTTCTGAATGCAAAATATACGCTTTTAAAATTTTTATATGTCTGCTTGTTTGTTCTTATATCATTCCGATTCAAAAGTTACTGAAAGATTTTCAAAAATATTTTAACCGTTTAAAAGCTTACAGCCCGACTTGAAAATTAATGAGTTTCATTTTGCCACATGTTTCATAAGAGCGAACCATTAAGATAAAACTTGCAATACTTAATGCTGCAGATAACGGACACACTTTTATAACTTTTGATTAATTAACGTATACATACATATTATTTGTTGCAGTTAAGCGAGAAACATTTTTACGATATTTAAAAACAATAAAAAAGTAAAATACAAATCTGATGGCTTAACTGCTACTCTCACACCTGTACATGTGTGTGTGTTTATATCGTAAAATTCAAAACGTAAATTTATGTAGAAAAAGTTTTAGTTAAACATGGCAATAATAAAAATATACAAAAAATTCGGCATCGCATCAAAATATGTGTATAATTGCTAGTATACTTCGATAATATATTGTTTGACCTTTTAAATAATCAAATATTAATGAAATGGATATTGTGTTATTGTTATTATTATTTACTTTCTGTTTTGTACTAAAGGGAAAAACTTCATTCATGGTTTTTAGCCAGCAAATACCAAGATTAAAATGTAAATGTAAAATATAATGCGATCTGTAATTTTTATAAAATATTTTAAAATATATAATTAAAAATCAGTTCTCGAGTAAATGTATTTGTTTTTTCTTTTAATTATCGAGCATTATAAATAGTTTTTATATTAAAAATAATAATACACAGGTTTAACTTTAATGACATACATTTATCAAAGAGTATTATTGAAAAATTAAAGCAACAATGCATGCGATATCAAGCGAAATGTTCACCATTACGTGTCAGTAATTATAATTAAAATGCTAAATGAGAAAAGTTAATAACAAAATCGATAACCGGAGAAAAGTAAATTCCTCAATATAAAGAAAATCACGCAATGCGTGCCATAATCTCGATGTAAAGACTCGCGCTCTACACGAGAAAATGTGTTGCAAAAAGCAAACGTATGCATTATCCATAATTAGTCGAGTAAACCGGTATAGGGCAAAATGGCCCTAATTACAACCACTTATCTCTCCGTTTCTTCTTCTCGGGTGGGGGAGGAAAAGACAAAAGTTATCGACTGTCGCTCGAACACGTGTCATTAAGGTAGGACGCTCGGAGTGCGCGAATCCAGCCAAAGCGGTCGCGAGCCGTGATTAGTAGCGCAAGCGGTGTTGTTCGCTTGCCTATACCGACGCCACTCTCGCATGTACACACACACACACACACACACGAGTCCTGTCAACGCTTGTCTCTCCGGCGCTCCTTTAACCCGCGGTGCTTTGCAACAACGCCTCTCCCCTTGTAATTTACGTCGAAGCAAAAGGCAAGCTCGAGACACGTGGGTGTACCACCACTTCCACTGGTTTGCGTTTCAGCTGCGCGTGGGTGTATACATACATATGTACATACGTCCCTTCGTTGACCGTTGTTTCTCATCGCGTGCGAGAATTTCGCATTACGAGACGCGAGTAACACAATGGCTCCCGTACGTCGCGTCGCGCTCGTGGCTCTCGTACTTACGTATTTATGATGTACTCGTCGATGCCGTAGGACCGATAAGCCAGCCACGCTGACGATCGATTAGAATAAGCTCGAACTCGCGCGCGACTTTCCTTCCCGGACGCTTTACTTCTCGGCGCATTTATGTTTCATGTCGTACGTTGCGTACACAGCCGAGGAACTCGGCCGCAGATTTCCGCGTTCGTCGCGGCTGGCTCTCTTCCTCTCTCGCGCCCATACTGATAAATTATATTCCGCGAAGCCGTGTCACTCTCCTTTGTTCGCATACTACCCCTCCTTATTTATTCTACTCACCTCCGCGTACCCGTTACTCTCGTCGTCTTTTTTCTTTTCAGCGCTACTTGTTTTGCCATAATGAAAAAACGGTCTGTCCGGATGGACGAGTTGATCATATCCGCGAAGCTTTCTTTGACTTTTTCCATCTTCTTTTCCCTTTTTCATTTATTTATTTATTTATTTTTATGTTTTTTTTTTTTCTCTACTTTTTTTTTTCTATTGTTTGCAGCTCGCTGAAGAACGAAAAAGAGAGGGGAAACGAAGAAGTTGCCCCCGTGTGTTTGCCAAAGATGATTACACAGGCTTGGGCGACGGTTTATCCCAGCGTTTGCTCAACCCAGTGTAGATGAAAGTATGAAAATTTTATTTCGGTAAACTTATCAAATATATTAATTCTTTGAAGCGCGGGTCAAAAGTGACTCGCAAATGCCGGCGAGAAATATTTTAGAGAATTAAAGCCTTTTTTCATTATTCGAGTTATCCTATATTTTCTTTCCATTATAGTGCGCTAGTAATACTGAGTAGTTCAATGATGTAAAAAAAAAAAATAATACACTGGTATTAAAAATAATTTTTTAAAATAAAAATTAAAGATAGTTTGTTGTTGATACAGTTCAAAATTTTTCCAAGAAAATACTCGCTATTATTTTGCAGAAACTAGTAATCTGACATAATAGCGTTTTCGTGTTGTTAACTTTTGAATATTGAAAATTTTCTGAAGCGTTACGATCAACGTGAATAATAATAAAATTGTTAATAAAATATTAAAGTTTTTATAGTAATTCGATACAATTTTTTTTTTTAAAGTTTTCATCGGAAATATTTTTTCTAGCTTTGATGGAGTTAAGCTGCTTCGTGACAAAAAAAAAATATAAATGTTTTACTTTACTTATCGATTTTTAATTTTATTTCCTTTGCGCAAATAGTTACCTAATAAATCAAAATAAAAATAAATCGTAGCCGTTTCATTTCTCTTCTCAATTAAGGCGGAATGACGAAAACAATAAAAAAGTATTCCAGCTCGGGTATTTTCTAAAATTGTGACAATACTTATCGCGAAAACTGTCCTCGATAAATTGAAAAGAAAAATAAAAATTCACTCGGGGAGCCATTATACCTGTTTCACTACCGAACCATATATACGTAAAAGGAAAAAACCTTTGGCGGTCGCTTGGCTTCGAGGATAAAATGGCCTCCCGAAATCCATCAAACATACCGACGCGTTTTATCGTTTTCACCGTTAGCGTATCACTCGACGTTTTTGCTTTTTAAATTTTATCGTTTTCCAATCGCGCATCTTTATATATATTTACGTATATATGTATATATTTTTGTAGGACCTCGCGAAAAGAGAAAGAGAAAAAGGCAAGAAAAAAATAATAGAGAAAGGGGGGAGCAGGGGAGAATACGCGAAGTAAACGTATCCATTTACAATTGACGAGCTTGGTTTCAGCCATCCGTATATCTCACTCGGGTATCTCTCTATTATCCCAAAACAGACTCTGTCGTTTTCTCTTTTGCTGTTTTGGTATGTGGGAGTGTATGTGCGACTACTTGTGCGTTCGAAGGTCCACGCGTTAGCGCGGACGAGTGTCGTGGGTGAAGGTACATCGGCCGAATGGGGCAAGTCTGGTCGATTTGAACGAGGACATTCGCAGCTTTTGCCGGCCGACGTCGGCTCTCCCCCCCCCCCCCGACCCCCCGAATCTTCCATCGGCTCAACAGTTTTCAACGAACCGATTCCAATTTTCCGCTTCCATGATTGGGTCCGCCGTCCGACTCATCCTCCTACTACGACGATACCCGGCGCTCTATTCTTCTCTCTTCGTTTTGTGGCTTTCCCCGTTCAATCAGCCGCAGCGGTGAACTCGCGACAAAACTCTTTCGCGATAATCGAAATATTCCCCTACCCCTTCATCCGTCCTTTGCTCTCTTACTCTCTCTCTCTCTCTCTCTCTCTCGCTCTCGCTCTTTCTCTCTCCCTTTCTCACTCTCTTACTATCTGTACACGCTGATTAAAATGCGAGCTACCGCCGTCGCCGTCGCAGTTGCGACATTTACCATATTGGATGATGGCGATTTTTGGATGAAAAAGGGTTAGCCTTACTCTAGATATGCATCGATTTTGTTTTATTTACATTTTTTTATCATTTTTTTTTTCCCCCCTTTATTTTCTATGAAGTGTAGGATGGAATAAACGAAGGTAAAATAACGAGTTTTGTACATGTAATTTCTGTGACAAATCGATTTCACATTCATTGCGGTTATAAATTTCCATTTTAAATATTTTATTTGCTACACACTACATTGGGACAAAAATATAGTATTAATACTCAATAGTAGACAATTTGATTTGTTTTATAATTTAAAGAACGATAATCAATGGTATAAATAAAGTTTAGCGCATACAGTTATCGTGAATATTTTATAAAATACGGTTAGATTTGAAGAATTCTATAATTAAAATTTTCTATTAATTTTCACTTTTCAAGCCCATTACTTTTTGCTGTGATACATATTACCAGCAAACCCAATTTGTTCACACACTGTATTCTACAATCGCAAATAGAAATTTCAATTGAAAGTAATTTTAGCTACTATACAAACGAATATGTGTACTTTTATCACAATATACCGGTAAACATAGTAAAATAAATATGATTCTTTTATAAAAATTTAAATTTAATAAATCATACTATGGTACCACTATCGCTAAACTAGTAATAGCGATTATTTTTCATCCTTTTTGATAGTCGAAATCCTATTTACAAATGATGACATCATTTCTAAATTTATAGTACAATTTATAGTATAGTCAACAAATTAACCAAGACTTAAAATAAATTTTAATAAAAACATTTCAATACAGTTTTGCAATCAGCATATTTAAAAAAATTTTCGAAATATTTAAATAAGTTGTCTAATTTTAATTACGTATTGTTTTATTTGAATTTGATTTTTTAAACGCGAGCTATACACTTTAATTTTATAATTGTAATGCTGTAGTTTCACATTGATTTTTACTAAAGGAATGTTGTAGCGGTAATAAAGCGACTTCATCAAAGTTTAAAAAGATTACAAATAATTCGTTCTAAGTAACTGAATATTTTGCAGCTTTGTCGCGTATATAGAGAACAAATCTCTGTGTCACAGTCGTACACTAAGTTTCTTTGAAATATTTTCAATTGCAGGCACTTTCTCATCGTACAAAGCAGCGTAATTGACTTACTTTTTACTTCTCTCCTATTGTCTCGTTCGCTTTCCAATTCTCTTTCTCATTCTGTCTCGCATTTCTGCTCCTGCACCGAAAATCCAGCGAGTACATCAAGGAAAAATATCCTCATAAAGAATAAAAATTAAATCCACCGCAACGATGCCATAATCTCAAGTTTATGGGCAGTTTCGCATAAATTACAAGCGAGCATAGGAGTGTGTCTCCTGCGTAATGCCACGTGCACACGTGGCTTTACTAATGAAATCGCTGCGAAAATGTTTCGATGGATTTGGCAAGTGTCCCGCTTGTTCTGTATCTACTCTTTCCTCCTCTCCTTCTCTTCCAATTTCTTTATCTCTCTCTCTCACTCTTTCTCTTTCTTAGCCAGCGAAATCCATTCCCAGCAGTTCGTGCACGAAACCTTGTTTTGTTCTTTTCTTTTCCTTTTATTCCTCTTTCTCCCCCTCCCCCTCTCTCTCTCTCTCTCTCTTTCTCTCGCTCGATTTCTCGTTCTTTCTGCGCGTTTCTTTCCGTATGTTGCATCGTCTATTTGTCTTTGAAATTTTTATTGGCTTTAATAAATTTTTCCGCAATTCGGAACGTGTTTTTATTTGAATCAATGGTGCTGTAAATGTTGGCGAAAAAGCTAATTTGGATTCGAACGTTTCAAATTAATGATTATTGAAGAGAAACTATACTTTTTATTTTATAAAATTTTTTTATTTTCTTGTATCATCAAACGGAATAAAAAATTGCAATATATTGAAATACATTGAGCATTCTTTAAATTGTATACTTTGTAAAAAACTGTGTGACCTAACAGAATACGCAAAATAGTTAGACACTATAAAATTATTTATCTAAAAGCTTTAAATTTTTAAAATACCTTTCGAAAAAATTAACGTTTTACATAAAAACGTTCCTTATCTCGATATTTTTCTTTCACTACCCCAATATATTCTATTAGATGACAGAGATACAGCAGTGATATACAGCGTTTCGTAAATTTCACCTACCCCGAGATTTCTCCTCGAGTTCTCCATCTTTCTTCCATTCCCTCTGTCTCTCTCTCTCTGTCTCTCTCTCTATGTCTCCCCCTTTCTCTCTCTCTCTCTCTTTCTCTCTTTCTTCCGCGCTCACTTTTTCTCAACAACGATTCGTTTCTATTCTCTTTTCCCGTCAGTCGTCTCTCGGCGCGGAAACGTGTGTGCAAGGGTGCGAATTTGCGGCGCGTTTTCGCTTTCCTTTCTCCTTACGATTTGCTCGCTCGGTGACTGTATCGTATCGCCGGACGCATTCGGAGCAATCGAGAATACGAGAGAGAAAGAGAGAGAGAGAGAGTACGAGAGAAAAGTTGCTACCGATCGTCGCAAATCAGTTTGCCTAACGGGTAATTCATCCGCGTCGTGGCGCGCGGATTCCCTCTTGTCGACGTCGTCGATTCAACGACGACCCCTTGGAAAACGGATATTTATCGAGCTCGCTAAACGACGACGACGCGCTATCCCCTTAAGAGCGATCCCAACCGAAACTTGCTTCGAAAATTATTACGTCCGCTGCTGTTCGTACGAATGGGGAATGAGACACGAGACGTTTGTACATTACCGCTGTGAATTTTCTTACGTCGTTTCGCGATTCCTTGAACGGCGATATCTTTGCGAGATTATCGCTTGTATGAAATTTTAAGAAAATATTATAAATACTTGTGCTCTTCGTATTGAAAATTATTATTCTAAAACTGCTGATTTTATTAACTCTAGACTTTAGGATGACAGATTTTAGACGAAAATTAGCTATAATAAAGTTTTTTCAAAAATATGCATTTAAATAACTTGATTTAAAAACTATTGATAATGTCAATAAACTATCAGTTATGATAAATAAATTTTATTTTAAAAGAAAATTGATCTAATTAGAATATAATTCAATTATATTCTAATTTAAATTATTTTTTGTTTCTTTTTTAATTATTTTTATTATTTTTTTTAATTATTTAATTATTTTTGATTATTAAATTATTTTTGAAAATTGGCACATTTTTTAAAAGATTTTTTGATATATTATTGATGTAATTTCGAATTTTATACGATTAAATTATTAAAAAAAAAAAAAAAAAATATGCAATAATAACGAATTGAGAAATAAAAATTTAAATGATTAATCTATACGAATATGATTAATTTCTTTTTTCAAAACATTTATCATGTATATTTATTTAGTAAAAATTAAGATCAAATATGACAAGATAAGCGTTGCTTATTGATATGAAGATAATTATTATAGATCTACAGTTGAAAAATGATCTAAATATTATCATTAATCAACTTGATATCAGCGGGATATCTTATTTAAATAAGTATAGTTTATCGAAGGCAAAAGCATTCAATTTTCAATTTTTTTTTTTCTCCGCCGAGACGAATTACCAACAAATAAAAGTTGGAAAGTCCGGCTTTGTCTAACATTTAAATTCAATTCTCCGTCCTCTGGCAATTTAATAAAATCCTTAGCTCATCGCGCCCTTCCTCGATTCTTATTCTTGGTGAATTCAAATGTGCGAGGAGAATTAACTTCGTTAATGACCGCGCGATACCCTACCTAGGCTTAAGTAACCAAAGATTTGAATATGGAAATGGAAGAACTTTAGCGGAGGCACGAAGTTTGCTTTCTTGGAGATGAAAATCGAAAATCGTCGTAGTTGTCGAAGTGTGTGTGCGCGACTTAAGAGGAGAGGAATGGAGAAGGAGAAAAAAAAAGCGCCGGAAAAGAAGATGAGAATGGAACGACAAGTAGAAGCGATGGAAACATCCGAGAAATATTCATTCAATTCATTTGAAAATCATTTTCAAATAAATTAAATGGTAATACCTTTTGAATCGCGTTAAAATTTCTTCTGCATTTATTGCTGATTCAACACATCACGATTAATAATGGAAGCTCTAGTTAAAGCTTCAAAATCACGATCCGTTTTTTATAAAAAATATAATCTATTTAAAAATTAACTAACAAATTTGATGCTTTTCAATCATGTTTAAATATGTCTTTATAATTGTACTAATTTTTTTATAAACTAAAATCAATAATAAAATAAATATTTTATTAACATATTCCTAAATTTCTATAATTATTATAACAAATTTTATATTTAAGCAACGACAATCTATTCGAATGAACTTCAGCGCAAGAATAATTTCATTATAATTTTCAAAGCTATAAAGATTTTTTTTTTTATTTGTAAAAGCCATCGTAGTTTAGAAAAGACAAAAAGACGAATACGACACGTTGCCGCAGCGCGGAATTAGAATCCCTCGGCACGAATCCTGAGAGACGACTCACGTGGGACAGCAATAGGATGTCTACGTAAAAGAGTAAAGCTAGTAGCCGTCCTATTCCTTCTGCATCTCTCTTTGTCTTTCCCTTCATCTCTCTCTCTCTCTCTCTCTCTCTCTGTCCCTTTCACTCGTTCTTTCTCTTTCTTTTTAACTCTTTTTCTTCCTTACTCTGTCTTCTTTCCTGTCTCATTACTCTTTTTCTTCTCTTTTTCGATGTTTTTTTATTCTCGTTTTTTTGTTCCTTGCACTTTGTTCTTTGTTAGCCTTGCAAAACTTGCAGTCTCTTCTTTATCCACTTTCTGTTACTTATATACAGCTATGCTATTTTAATGTAGCAGCTTTCTTTGTAATTGTTGAATTAAAATCTCAACTTGATGGTTATTTTTCCATTATTTTACAATTTTTTTTTTTTTTTTTTTTTTTTTTTTTTTTTTTTTTTTTTTGTTAACGTAAGAGATAAATTTGATTTGTGCACGAGATTAATAATAATCTGAATATATTTTATGATATAAAAGCTTGAAAAGTAAGAAAAACTTTAGAAGCAATTCACGAAAAGAGAAAAAAAAGTGAACGATTGCCATAACGATTTTTCGATAAGTATCCATGTTTCTTACACTCGACATCGGTGAAAAAAAAAAAATCTCTCGAAGCTTCCTTTTCTGGCTCTCTTCTCGGTAATATTTCTTTCCATCCACACCTCCACCATCACTCTCAGCTTCCTTTCGATTCTTTGATTTCCTCCCTTAGCCAGTCAGCTTCACTCACCGCGTTCGTACCATCCTCTTTCCTATTTCTCGCAAAGTTATGCTCACCACTCCTCCGCCTCCCGGCGAGCTTTACTTTATCTCTATCTCTCTTGCCGCACGAGTACAAGGTACACATACACACACATGCATATACATACGTTTACAGAGAGAGAAAGAGAGAGAAAGAAAGAGAGAGAGAGAGAGAGGAAGCGGTAGTCAAGCGCAAGAAGAGGGTTAGCCCGCGAGGAAGATTAGCTCCCGCTCGTCGGGCATTTTATGTGTCTGGCAGGGCGAAGGGCGTGTATCACCAGGGATTCCGAACATTGGCTCGATGGTCCCCGGGAGGAGTCGAGTAGGTGCCGGTGGACTCCGGGCCGCCACGAGATGCGCCTCCTGCGGCGATAAGAATATCTGGGCCCCGACTATCCGCTTACTCCGCACCATTTTGCATTGCTTTATCTCTTTCTCTCTCTCTCTCTCTCTCTATCTCTTTCTCTCTTACTCTAAGCGACAGAGAGAATCGCATAAACTACCAGATCTCGATGTAGATATATGTATATACGTTGAACTTTCTTTCGTCGTATTATTTGCTTTCTCTATAACTCCCAGTGTCTCTCGTTCATTACGTTATTAACATACGTAAACTCACAATATATCTATATATATAGCGTGAGAATGGCCGAAATCTTTTTGCGAGCTATAACCTGATTGCTTCCTGATATTTGGTGCGAAATTGTTCTATTTGCCGTGCAAAGTGAGTTGTTTATACGGGAGCGCGAAGCGGTTTGTTAGTTAGGAATAATTATGTTTGCCGCACACAGCGAATAACGTTTCTTGCGATATTACTGATTACTTGAGCATGGACTTGGAACGTAACCCGTTAAATCGAAATTTTATAAGTCAAATGAAATTTCAATTTGCGCGTTTAACTTTGATTTGCTTTCGTAAATTACTGTGTACGTAAATATTATTTTTTTAACGTTTAAAAAAACTGCAGCCTGACTTTATTATTACGTATGTATAATAAATGCCGAATTTCCGAAAATTTATTTCAGACGGTATTAAATGAATTTGGATTTGAATATGAAATATCTTTTCTCTTTCTTCTTGCCTTGGATTTATTAAAAATCCCGGAGCTAAATCGAGTTTTTGCGATTGGCCGCGCATATTCGACTTTGCATTTATTCGAAGTATGAGCATCAATTTTATACGGGATTAAATTAATTATTCTTTAGACTTCGCGAGAGACAATTTTTTCATAATAAAGAAACTTTATTATTTATAATGTGTATCTTATTTTTGACTTTTTTTTGCTTCTTTTAATCTCATTTTGCTCTAAAATAATTTATTTTTATAATGCCAGTAAATTTTATATTTGGAACTTTATAAATAGTTTATAAGCCAAGCGAAATTTCATGGATACTATAAATAAACCAATTAATGCTTAATTATTCAGTAATAAGCTTTCATTTATGGATTAACTATTTTCTTTTATAACAGAATCTATTTGTATATTTTTAGAAAATCAAAAATCAATAGTCGTTAATGAATAAGATTATTGCATATTTAATGAATATTGAACGTTATAACAATTTAAAACAATTAGAGTCGAATAATTGAATCTAAAAATATACTTGAAAAAAAAAAAAAAAAAAAAAAAAACATGTCAAAACGTTCTATGCGGCGGAAAAATCATCGTTAAAATTTTTTAAAAAACCAACCCGCACATTCTCGTTCTCTGGCGCCTTTCGTTTCGTTCGTTTATATTTCATAAATTTTAATTAACAAATAAAAGACACTGAGGCGGAAAAAAGGGACAGCGAACACACATATACACACAAACCCTATCATTCAAAAAAGTATGCTAATATCGCGGATGAGCCGAGGCTCATACTTACTCGTGCTCACGTATACGAGGCGAGAAAGAAAGAATCCGCAATTCTTTCACATTTTACGCGTACCTGGAAAATTATAAATTCTACGTAAAGGCAAAACCTGCGCGTAGCTCTCTCTCTCTCTCTTTTTCTCTCGGCGAGGTTATTAGGTAAAGAGGCGGCGGCGCACTTTACCTAATTCTCACTTGCCGTGTGCGCTCGTCGTTTTTCTTTCCGCAAAGTACTTAAGTACTTCGGGGGCCTCGCATACCCAGCTCGCTCTACTGATTAATCGCTCGCGTAAACGAAGCGTCGCGATAGCATGCAGCGTTGAACCGCAATGGAAGTCTCTGTGCGCGGATCGAATAAAATTTTTGCGACGGGATGAGATTGTTTGGTTATTGATTTTAATTAGTTCGAACGCGCTATTTTATGGAATTATCGTCGAGTGAATTACGCGAGGAAGTATTTTCTTTTACGTCGCGAGCGTTTAAGCCGATGTACTGTAGAGAAATACCGCAACAAGGTAGAATATTTTGTCATGGAAAAATTGTTTTGATAATTAACAGCACTTGCGGGCGAATAGTATTTAAAAATACAAATATTTATGAAGAATCTAAATTAAATTTTTCAAATATCTATTTAAGAATGACGTTATAATCTTTGAATATTTAAAAAAAAAAAAAAAAAAAAAAAAAAAAAAAAAAAAAAGAACAATCCGCGCGTATCAAGCGAGTTAACGAAAAAGGTAACGCGGACGAGTTCGGACATGTGGCCGCACGAGAGCTCGAGGCGACGGCTTTTCGACGGCGTCGGTTAGCTCAACGAAGCAAAATCTCGGTTTACGATTCCAATTACGAGCGCTCGCGCGCGGCCGAACGGCACGGATCGAACGTCGCGTCGGGCCTTCTCGCGTCGAGTCCAATTAAGGAAAACTAATTTCCACGCCCACTCCGAGAAAAATTCAGCCTTCTTTTCTTCTTCTCCTCCCCCCCCCCTCTCTCTCTCTCTCTCTCTCTCTCTCTCTCTCTATCCTTTCTCTCGCTTATACATACCCTCGTCTTTTTTCTCAAACTTTTCCTTCTTCTTTTTTAGAAAAAACCCTATGGTCCCTTTCCATTGTCCGAGGTAATTTTTTACTCCTCTTTTTTCAAGATTACTCTCTCCTTTTCCTTTTTCATCCTTCCGCTCCAGAGCTCCTCCTTCTCAGTCTTTCTTTCTGGTGGACGATTCGCCGCGGTAATCCACCGTGCCGCCTCGCTAAATTTAATTTAGTGGTTATAGTATTATATAGTCCAGGGTACGGTTAATCGCTTAACGCCTTGAAACGAGCCTCGACCCGGTGGTGGCTGTGACGCCGGCAGCGCGGATCATACGGGATCAGCATGCACGCATATACGTACAAGCGCACGCACACGGATAAGCTCGCGCTTGTAATCGCGCGAGCTTTTGCAGTTCCTTTCTCCTTTCTCTCGCTCGCACACTTTAATATCTCCGCGTTCTTGGTCTTTTACTCCGGATATAAACCGGGCAGCTTTGTCTCTCGCATCCTGAAATGATTAATCCTGTCGTCGCTGCATCGTTCTTCCTTTCTCCGTCTTTGTCGTTTTCTTTGATGGCATTATCATCTTTGTTCTTTCACCCGGTTTTACCGCTATTTTTCATTGTTCTTGTCAATTCGATTAAAAAACAGGGAATTATCGGTTAACATCTTGTATTGTCGTTATTTTTTTTTTTTTAATATATTTCTTTTATTTATATTATAAAAGTATCCTTTCTTTATTTAATTAGAAATTTTAGTCATAAACAAAAATATTTTTTCTTTTAACGTAAATTTTCTTAATAATGATTAATGAACTTGTTTTATGATTAAACATTATTTTTCTTTAATTAAAAATTTTTTAAAAAATTAATTAAAATTCATAATGCACATAAAAAATAATACAAAAAATGGTTTAAAAATAAAAAAAAAAAAAAAAAAAAAAAAAAAAAAGTAAAAATTGAGCGTAATTGTTTTTCATTGATGGATTTTGACAGACAGTTTTAGGTCAGATTATATTATTATAACATTTGTGCACAATGTAATAGGAAATCAATATTTCATCATAGCAACCTGAGGCTGTGAACTATATCAGTTGCTATTCTTAATAACTCAAAGTTTGAAACTATATTTCACTCACTATCCACATGCATAGTTTTTAATATTTTGAGATTTTTAATAATTTTTATCCCCGAAGGCTTGTAGTTTGAGAGAGTTCCTTTTTTTTCCTTTTTTTTTTTTTTAATATATCAATTGCAAGTATAAGAAGCTCAAGGATAAAAAAATTTAACTTTTACATTAAAATATATGTCGGTAATATATTATTTATATCTATGCAATACCTATACCTATACAGAGTGAATAAAAAAGAAAAAAAAGATAAGAAAAAATCTCTCACAAATTTCGGTTTAAATTTCCTCATGGTCATTTTAACTCAATCCCGACTCCCGAGACATACATATATACATATACGTAGAGGTACACGCGAGCGCGCGCCGGCGGTATAAAAGAGGTTTCCTCGCGAACCATGCAGCGAATGCCTGGACGAAAGCTTGGGGGTAACATTTTCCCGAAATAGGGGAAAGGGTTGCAGCGCGTCGGACGCGCCGTTGCTCTAATCCTTGAGTTAAGGCTGGAGTAACGAATTCGACTCTCGCAGATTATATCGGAGAGGCAAGGAGTGGGGGGAGAATCGGGATTTTAAACGGCGGAGCGCGGCGTCGGTGCGCTAGCGCTGCTGCGACGACGATGAGGGCCTCGGCGCGCACGTGTACCGCACGGGAGAATTCGCCGCGGGACAAATTCGATAGATGATAAAGGAAAGGGATTTGTAGTTGGTTTTGCCGGGGATATACGGGATCTTTTTTTCGAATTTTTATTTTAACGTGGAATCGAATACAGGTGAAACACTGGAGAGATTAAATATTGAAATACGTTTCTACCCTCGTTTATTTTTTTTTTTTTACTTTCTATTTTTTTTGCTTTTGCTTTTGCTTCCTTTTTTTATTTTTCTTTTTTTTTCCAAAAACTGTCAATCACGGCGGGGTATCCGTTTTCATCGTGAAAAAGAAATTAAACTGCAACGGATAAACGTAAAAATTTAAACAATATAATTTGTTTCACCCAGTTCCGATATTTTACGATAACCAATTATTTGAATTCATTTTTTTTATTTTTTTCTGTTTCATTTTTACATCATTGAAAAAAATTTCATTAAATAATTCAAATATTGCATTTTTTTGTTGTTTATTATTATATCATTTGAAAGCAAAAGTGATATGCTTTCTTTAAAATTATATTTGTTTTTAATCTTATTTTTGTATACAAAATAAAAAAAGGAAAAAATATTAAAGAAAGAAATTTTTTCGTAGAGACTTCTCCGGTGACAATGTTATACCATTGCGCGAAAAAAGTTACAATGCGCGGTCGGAAAGAATCGCACGGACATAGAACTCCGATGATAAAGCTGCTGCAAGCTCAGAAAAAGCAAAAAATCAATCGTGCACACAAGCGTCCAAACTCTGTGGTTAACGCGCGCACTTCGCCATATAAATCAAGAAAAATCTCAATGCCGATAGAAAATACCGTTTGGTTCAACGCTTACGGAAAAGTCGAGCGACGAGTGCTTGGGATTCTCGTACACAATAGTGTCCCGGTGCAGTAGGACCGAGTAGTTCTACATCGCTGCGGTTCGGCAGCCGTGTGTTTTTCCTCGTTGTATCGGCGTTCTCTCGAATTTCCATACACACCCTCGCACGTATACGTCTACCGGCGAGGGTACGAGCGTAGGCAACTCCATGCGAAACAAAGAAGCCAATTTCGTAACGGAGCGAGAACGCGTTACGCGCCGAATTAACCGTGTCTATTCCACCTTTCTCTCTTTTTCTTTCCCATCAGCGTTAAGAATGAAAGGGAGGAAAAGCGTTTCCATCCCTGGCCAGCCGCGGGACACTATACCCGTTAAAATAGAAAGCGATAGTCGTTGCCGCCGCCACCGCTGCCGGCCGGCCGGGAAACCGCGTACGTACGGATTTCCGGGGAAAACGATTCGCTCGATGGCGTCGCGTTCGCGACAAAAGGCAATTCTCCCTCTACTTGCTACACTCTCTCGTTATACGGGACTAGCGAGTTTACGCGAGCCGCGAGTATCGTCGATTGTTTTTCTCCCTTTCTCTTGTGCTGTTTTTCTTTTCATTTTCTTTTTTTTTTTCGCCGACAAAAAAACACGGCGAGATCTTTTCACGGTGAATTGGCGTCGCTATAATCAACGTCGAAATTTATAGTTCACCGGTGGAATAAAAGCTGCGACGCGTTTGTCCTACTCGTCTATCAAAATTTAGTTGTGACAATTTAAACGTTCTTCATTAACATTCAGTGCGTACAATAATCAGTTACTTCTGTGCTGACATATCGATGTTTTTGTTATATATATATATATATATATATATATATATATATATATATATATATATACATAAAATAAATGTTCATATTATGAAAAATATGAAAAAAAAAAAGGTAGATTAAATTGAACTCAAATTTCGTCTGGGTTGAATAAATCCTCACTCACGACGCGTTAAGTGTAATAAAGCCAATTCAACGAGCGCGTATAAAAGTTTTCACGGCGCTCTACGCAAAGAATTTCAATCAGACATTCAAAGCACTTTGATATCCGGCAACACCTCCCGAGCCCTTTTCATTCGCGGCCAATTCAAAATTTAAACATTATCTACTTTTACAACGAGTACTTCAATCTCAGCTTGATTAGTCTCTCTCTCTCTTTCTCTCCTCGCTCAAGTTCATTCCGCCCTCTTACACCTATCCATACACACACACACATAGGCTATGTCGCATCTCTGCGAAAGAGAAAGCAGGTTAGAGAAAAAGATAGAGAGAGAGAGAGAGAGAGAAGGGAAAGAGAGAGAAATACCTTTGAAAATTTAAAGGGTTGGATAAAACGAGAAACGCGATGAAACCCTTTCACCCAGATATTCCAAGCTGTAGCGAAGTATCGCGCGAGGATATAACGCTCCATTCTTCCCCTCACCCTGCAGCTCTTACGCTACTACAGCCAGACCTTCAATCTCTCTCTCTCTCTCTCTCTGACGTTCACATGCGCGCGCGCGCGCGCGGCGCCGGTACATCGTTCACAATTTACGTAATGCATCGTTCACCATAAATCCCGCGGAGAACGGATTGACATTGGCGAGCGAGGGAAGCGCAGGCCAACCCCCTCGTGAGGAGGGTGAACGTTGCGTTGCCCGGATATCGTTGCAGATACATTGCATTTTCCTATTTGTGCTCGTTATCTTTTCTCTCTCTCTCTCTCTCTCTCTCTCACTCACTCTCTCTCTTTTTTTTTTGTTGCTGCTTTTTTTTATATTTCGGCGGTATATCCGTTGCGCTCGGGAGATTTTTGCGGATCGCTCGTATACGCGCGCATCCACACTCTTTCGTTCTCTTTCTCTCGCAGCGTTGTGTATCGCTTTTGATATGTCGAGACAGTCGTACATTTTAATTTTGTGCCTCGGAAGGATGCCAGTTTTCATTTTTTTTTTCTTTTTTTTGTTTTTCTAGCTTTGTTTTGTTTATCGAATGGTCGAAAGTGGAAATGTACGCCATTGGATTTAAAAATTTTGGGGCTGTGGAGTTGCGATAAAAAGTAAAACTTTTTGAGCTTAGAATTGAATTCAAAAGCTTTTTTAGAAACTTTGTCAGTTTTCTTTTATAAAATATCTATTTTTAAATACTAATTGTCACGTGAATTATTTGTGTTCGTTAATAAAAGGCTAACAAGAAAAAATTGAAGTTTTTGGGTCAAGGATGTAGTTAAATTTTTAAACGAGTGCTAAGATAAAAAGTGCAATTTGTGTCATTCTGTTTTTGACTTGATTGTAATATATAAGTAAAATTTTAAGTGTTTTAAATAATACAATTGAACGGACTCAAAATAGAACAGTAAAATTTGGATCTTTTATATAATTTAATATAACAATGAGTGAAGTGACAAAATTTAACATAAATAATGCTATTATTTAAATAAAATAAATTTTCATAATTAATATTTCAAACACGAATAAAAAAAGCTGAAAGCTGGTTTGAATAAGCGTCACTTATTATGATTTAATACTTAATCTATCACATAAGATCTTTTTAGAATTCTCAATACTATAATTCATGGTAAACATTTATATTTTATAAAATTTTCGTTTTAATTTGTATAATATTTATTATGTTTAATGTCCTTATACCCGAGCCCATGTTTGTGTAAAATAATAATTTGAGCTTACTATAGCAACCAGTCGTAAGGAAAAAGATTTCTTCAAACACTTTACTTCTACTTTTTATGATCATAAAGTTTCCTTTACAAAAAGATACCTCATTAGTTCAAAGTTCTTCGTTTATTTTATAACTTCGGCTTTGCAGCCACAATAAGATTTACTTAAACCACGAAAAAAAAAAAAAAAAAAAAAAAAAAAAAAAAATGAGCATAAATTATTAAAGCTAAAATAAACATTCTCGGGAATGAGTTACGAAGGTGAGCCGATTGCCTTAACAAAGCATCCAAAGAAAATAATTTATTGCAGCTGTAACGCCCGTGATGTACAGCGACTGAAAATACGCGCGCGCACGATACTTTATATTTTTCCGTAGTATTTTCCAATAAAAAGCATAAAAATAATAGATCAAAGGATGAATTTTTAGCATTTTTAGCGGACAACGCAATTTTTAGCCTCACAGAGTTCGAGGGGAGCGCGCATAACTAAAAATGAAAATAAAGAAAAAAAAATAAAAAATAAAAAAGAAAAAAAATTTGCCCCTTGATAATATTTTTACATTGAAGCTCGTACACCGCATTGTTCCATATAAATAAAATAATAAAAAATAGGTTGACAAAGAAAGAGAGAAAAAGAGAGAAAGAGAGAGAGAGAGAGAGTGAGAGAGAGAGAGCGATCGAATAAAGAGTTTTCGGTATTTGATCAACACTGGGATTTTTTTATCCATTTTCGAGTTGATTTTCCAGTACGAAGCCCGCTATAGAGTATAGCGAATATAGAGAATAGCTTTCAACCGAGAAAAGAAGGAAAAAGGAAGAGAGGAAGGAGGAGAAAGCAGTAAGCCTTATACGTCCGGCGATAAAATGTACTTTTCCTTCTCGGCGTAAAACGTGGAATCGCCCTTCTAGTTGGCTTTGGCCTTCTCTTCGAAGCTCCTATCTACCCTTTCTCACTCTCTCTCTCTCTCTCTCTCTCTCTCTTTAACTCTATCTCTCTCCCGTTTTCTCAATCTCCCTCTCTTTCTCAGACATTTGTGTGCGTCCAAGGGAGGAAGAGGAGAAGGCGGTGGCGTCGGCCAGGCTTCGTACGGTAAGGAAGCGTCGGCGGACGTGCCGCAACGGTCATATATCTACTAGCCGTCCGATGAACTTCCTACCGCGTCTCGTTTAAACGTTAAAGTTTCACGTGAATTCACATAAGTTGACTCGCTATCCGAATTATTAATACCCCCTGCAACTTTTAGACATTGATGCCCAAATGTTGGGATCCGCAATAATGTTGTTAATGGCTGCTAAATTGTGGATGAGCTGCATATTTCGCTCTCGAGGCAGCGGAAAAAAAGAGAAGTTACATTTAACTTACGTATTTCAAATATTGTTTCGTTACAAACTTTCTGTTTTTGCTTGAAATTTTTAAAAATCAACCTTTTTTAGCAGCATTGCCGAGATATCGTCAAATTTTACTTCACCTATGACGCGTGTTTTTTCCGCCACACATATTTTGTGCCTTAAAACGAAAAGTTTCAAAATTTAGGCAAAAGAACACATTAATTATGATATTCGTATCTTAAATCAAACGTAAAAGCTTTCGATGTGCTTCCATTTCTCTTGCAAATATATAAAATAGAATTTATAATTTAATAAACAGGAACTATTCAATTTGAATATTTAATAAATTAGTTTAAACTAAATTATAATTTATTGCATTATTTCTCACTAGCAAATCAGTATCAATTGATTTCTTGATAACATAAAAAACCCCTTTGTAGAATTAAATTTAAAAGCAATCATAACGCTAATACTTGTATGACCTACTAAATTAGCTTAGTTAAATTTATTTTTGTCAAATCTAACTTTTTACGTAGGATCTATGCAATACAATAATATCCATTCAAAATAGAGTCGTTCATGAAATATACTTATACTAAGCAATCATCCAACTTTATTTTACGAAATCCATCAAATGTAGAACAACCGCGTTTGCGTAAAATGCGTAACTCGGGTCGGGAAAATTCTTTTTCTCTCAGGTACCTGAAAATTCAAAACTTGTCAGTTGAAATCGAAAGACTTACTGCGGTACACCCAGGCGTTTCTTCATTCCTTTTTTTTTTTTTTTTTATTCGTTTTTCTCTTACTTTGAGTTTACGGGAGCGCGCTCGCGGCGCCCAAAGCTTCCTGCAAACAGACAACTTGGACAAATTGCGAGCGCTGCGGGAAAATTCCTTGCCAACTAAACTCCCCGGACGCGATTTTCTCGGCTTTATCTTCCGCACCTCCTCACCTCGCTCTCTCTCTCTCTCTCACTCTTTGGTTTTCCTCGAAATAGTTTTCAAAAGAGGGCCACTCTTTCGCCTACCCCTCCTCCTTCTCTCTCTCTCTCTCTCTCTCTCTCACTCGTTCACTCTCTATCTCTTTCTCACTCGATGCGCACTCGTTCCAACTTTTGTGATTAAGGTTTTCTGCTTTATTTCAAAAACTTCCACGGGACGCGCATTATTGAATCAAACTATTAAAACTTGACTATTGAATTCTATATCTTGTATAAGCAATTTATCTTATTAATTTATACGAATTGGTAGTTTTATCTCACAACACTTTTAAATATAAAATTAATTTTAAGATTTCGTTCTTAAACGTTTTGCTTTCACCTCGATAATTAATTACGTAAACCTGTTAAAGATAACTAAAAATTTTTGCATTTGCTTTAAATATTATATTCATATATCAGTGTCAAATAAAATCTTGTGCTAAAATCATTAGCGATAAATAAATTTATTTTATACTTGTACGAAATGTTTTACGAAAAATTCCCTTGCAATTTTTAATATATAGACAAGAATCTAGAAATGTGTATAAAAATCAATTTATTTTATGATAACTTTTCTTTATCAATACAAAAAATATCTCTGTAAATATAAAATTTTTTAATAGAAAAAATATTAACTTTTTTATAATTTAATTGATCATTTCTTGTCTGCATGTGCTTTTAAGGCAATTTTTTCTGCTTTAAATATTACGAATATCTAGTAAATAAACTTGTTAAAAGATAACATTATTAGTATAATCCTAGAAAAATAAATGATTCATCAATGAAAAATTCATTTCAAATAAAAACTTATAAATTTGCGAAAGAATTACAAGAATTTTTCTTTCCTAAGTAATTCATTTTGAAAATTTACTTTTTTTTATATAAAATCATTATTTATTCTCGACATACTACGTGAATTTAAAATATAAAATATTCAGTTTTTGTTGAAAAATATTTTAATTTTTTTCTCCGTCAATGTAAAATTTTATAACAGAATATATCTTGCCACAATTTTTTACATAAATTAAAAGATAAAATGTTTATAAAAAATCTATGATCTTCTATTCATAATTCTTGTTAAGTTATTTTTTTTTTCTACGAAATATTTTTCTTGCAGAATAGAAATTTTTTCTTAAAAGTATATACATATAGTGATTTTAATTCGATTTTCAAAATGGAACTAATTAAAATTTAGATGAGCTTTTATTTTATTAATAAATATGTAGAATTTTTAATAAGAATGAATTTTCTTAGCAAAGTTTTAATAGAAATAATGAATTTCGTGAATTTATTAGCTTTTTTTTAAAATAGTTTTTTTTAAAAGTTGAAAAAATAAAAAAATATTCATAATTATTTAATGCCTCAAAATTTTTGAATATTGAAATAATATACAGAATTTCGACTTACATATTCCGTAACATAATCAAGGCCAGCATGTTTTGCTATGTAATAATATCTAAGGTAAATTGTTGAATTTTGAAAATTGAAAAATTACAGTACAAATTAACATATAAAATATTATGATATTATAAAAACTTATTAATTGCTATTTTCGTCAATTTCATTTAAACAAAATGAATTTTAATTGTTTAATAAAAGAATGATAAAAGCTTATGTCTATAAACAATGATAATTAAATTTTTTAAGAAAAATTTCCATACAATACCAGTAAACAGAAGATGATCTATAAAATTGTAAAAAAATATGATATCTTTTCTGGTAAAAAATCGTATATTTATAGAAATATTTGTGTTGCATATGAGAAAGTATTATTAAAATATATTGATTTTCATACAGTATTTTAGATTGTCTTCTGTTTACTAAAAATTTTATGGGAAGATTTTGTAAAAAACTGTCTGTGTTTATATTTTATAACTTAATTTAATTCATAATGCAAAAAGTATATACTTGTAATATTTTTTAACGACTAAAAATATATTACGTCTCATTGTATGAAGCTTACACAATAAAATCCGTTTGTCGCGACGGCAATAAAAACAGTCGTAAAAAAAAAGAAGAAGAAAAAAAAAAAAAGTAAATAAATAAATAAACAGAAAAAAATAAACGTTGATAAAGGTGTTTTTCATTCGTCAACCGTAAATAAAGCACCATAATCCTCGCTCGGAGAAAAATATTTTCCGAACTTCCAAAGCCACTTAACGCCGTGCACAATGGTCATCATTAGTCAGACTTTATAAAGCCAGCCGGTGCGCTACAAAGTCGCACGGGACAAAGGAAAAAACAAGGCGAAACCTGGAGCATTCCAATTAATGCAAACATTCCGCTCAAAAAGAGAGAGAGGGAGAGAGAGAGAGGGCGGGGGAGGAAGGGAAGGAAGGAGGGAGGTGCAAAAAGAAAGGCAAAAGGTCGAACGAGACACGGGGGGAGGGGGAAGAGGAACCGCTCGATAAGCACGCATAAAACGAAAACGAAAAAAGAAATCAGAATAAGACACAACGGCGAAAGAGAGCGAAAGGGAGAAAAAAGAAAAGGGGAAAATACTGCGATTACACGAATGGCAAGGCTACCTGCGTATACATTTGTACGTACGCAAACACAAATCGCGTGCAACGGCGTTCCGCTGTAACGACGAACGAAATATCGCCCCGTAAATTTTCAGGCGCTCGCGCGCTACGCCGCCGCCGCCGCCGTTTGGAGAACGCGGTGGAGGAAAAGCCGGAAAAATAAAAAACGCGGCGAAGGAGTGGTGTATCGAGTTTGTCGGTAAAGGTAAAGCTTAACCGGCTCTCTCTCTCTCTCTCTCTCTCTATCTCGTACGCCCCGCCATTACGGTCCATCGGTGTGCATTATCTATGCGCTTGGGCAAGCGCATAAACATTTTAATTTCCCCGGGCGAGAATTGCGAAAAAAAGAAATTAAAGCTCGGGCGCTTGTATACACGAATACGCTCAACACTATTAAATCTTTCATTCTTCATGCGTCGGCGTCGCGCCGCAAAAACAACGCACCCGTAACTCGCGCTTTGTGCTTTCCTTTTTCCTCTCTTCAACGCGTTTCCTCTTTATTTTACCCGTAAAAATGTGTACTTGCTCGGTTGAGCGCAAGCGAGCTTTTATTATTAGTAAGTCAAATCAAGGGCAGCATCGTCGAGTCGACGGGCAATTTACAAGGGACCGTGTGCGCGCGCGCGTTCGCGTTTTATTGGCTCGTTAATGAAACGAGCAAAAGGTTTTTTGCGCCGTTTCATTACCTTCTGATCGTCTTGAAAATTTATCATCTAACTCCTGTTTTTTTTTGCTTGCCTCTTATTCGCGGTTATACGAACAGAGGGCAAGAATTTAATTATGAATGATTTCGGTGGTCGAAAATTCTCGCGGTTGTATACGCGAAGCAGTGCAAGTCATTTGTTTTCGTGCACTCGACAGCTTTGCTCGATAAAGCTTTGGAATATTATTTTGTTTTAACTAATAGTTTTTGATTAATTACTTTTTGTATATATATATTTTTTTTTTCGTTTGCTTGTCTAAATTTCACTTGAAATACGCTACAGATTTTTTTATTTTGGTACCTGCAACTTTTAAGGCTTGATTGAACGTTTCTGGTAAATATTGAATACCATTCGAATTCTTTTTTTTTTTAAGTAAACAATGTTTATTTTATAATAGCTACAATATTTGTATACTATTATTTAATAATGTAAACTAGTATAAGAAGAGTTATTTATATTTTAGAATTCTATTGATTAGTATAAATTAACGAATACTTTCATAACAATAAAGTTTATAATTATGTTTAATTGTTACAGACTTGTTTTTAATAAAAAAAAACATTCAGTAATTTTTTTTTTTTTTTTTTCTTAATGGCATCGAATTTCAAAACCTCGTGTTCGAATGTCTTCTATTTTGAAAAATGTAAATTATCAATTTTGTCGAAAACGTTATCTCTACTGCGTAAACACGGAGAGTAACGTTAGAATGAATGTTTACCTGGCGTCGATGGTAGCTCGCGGGGGAGGGGGGGAGGGATGGACTAAGTTATCGAACAGAGCGATATTCCAAGCGCAACAAGGATGAAGTTCTCTCCAATCTCATTTCCATAAATCCTCGCGACGAGCACATATCGACGCGGAGACAAATACGCTCGCTTACCCGTAATCGCGAGAGACGCTCGTTTTTATTATTGGTGCCGTTCTCGCTCGCCTCGCTATTAAATCGCAGATGCGCCGGACTCGCTGGCCTGTTTTATGCGTTAAAGCGACGTTATATCCTCCTCGACTAGCTCTCTTTTCGCGCTCGTACACAAAACGAATGCGCTAGAAGGTATATATGTATATATGTATACCAAAGCGATTTGTTTCGTGAAACTCGGCGAACGTTTTCGTAAATCCCCGCGTCTCCCCTCCGACCTCACCTGTATTTATTCGTCGGTGACGGTGGTGTTGGTAAAACGAACCGACGCGCGACAAGAGATTTCGGTGCCGGAGAGCTGAAAAAGTGGCCGGGAAATCGAATTCTAGAAAAATTGGTACCTCCGATTTCGCTCGTATACCTTAATCGTTAGTGTTGGTCTAAATCTCTGCTTTGCTGTACACGCGCCGATCAAGATAGCGCACTGCAAAGAATAAAAAAAACTTGCGGAAGCATATAGGAAGAGAGAGGGGGGGGGGAGAGGAGAATTCGGCGTTTGTTTTGGGCTTTATATTTTTGAGTTTCTTTTGTTCTTGCTATATTCAAAAATGGATAATTTTAATCGATATACGATATTGGTATACGAGTCTTTTAACAATGTCGCATGTTCTTTGACGTTGGTAATTTATATAAAAATGATGAAAAATATCTAGTTTAATATTTTTATTTCAAACACAATCTCAAATGAATGTTTATATTTTAATGAAAAAAAGTATCGCTCGTCGAGCATAAAATTTGATACATTTTTTATCAATTTTTAAATCATTTCCTTTTATTGAATCAAATAATTAATTTGCTAAAAAATTTAACCAATACGTGATAAGGCACTCTGACATTTTTTTAAAAAATCTAATGAAGGATTTTAATTTTAAATCGCATAAAAAATACTTTGTTACTTCTTTTTCTCTCATACACATTACAATATATATATATACATATTTTTTTTTTTTTTTTTTTTTTTTTTTTTTTTTTTTTTTAATTTAAAAAAAACAAAATTTCAATTTCTATATTTTGCAGATTCTATGCATAGATAGTAATGAAACGTTTATCAACAAAGAAAACCGGACTAAAATTAAAACTACGTACCAACATTTAAGATAATAAATTTACAAAAATAAAAGGTAATGTAGCTTTCATCAACATAAAAAGTAACTTTGTCTATTAAGAAAAAACGTATCTTCAAATAACTCGTTAATAAAAAAAAGTATAAGAAACAACGAAGACTCGGTCGCGGTGTTAATAACAAGCTTTCAAGATACAAGATAATGCCGCGGCGAAAAACACGCCTCTTGTCTAAGAATTTTTTAAGCGTTGAAAAATGTAAAGTTCAAGCTTATCCCCTCGTTATCGCGGCTACCGCATAGCAGTAGCTACTAAGAAAGAAAAAAAATATATGCGAGGCACGAAAGAAGAGAGAAAGAGCACGAGTGAGAGTGACTCCGAGGAAAGGTGAGCGGCAGAGAGAAAGAGGAAAAGAGTGGAGCAAACAGAGACCGAAGAAAGTCCATAAATTCGTCGGAGTAATGCAGGCGCACCGGTATGGCGTCTCAAATGCATTAACCGACTCTCTATATACCTGTAGGACCCGAGTGTACCTCGAGACGCTTCAGGAAAAGGATCTAACCAAGATATAAACATATAGAGTAGAAAAGAGGATGAAAACTGCCATATGCAAAAGAAAAAAAAAAAAAAAAAAGAAAAAGATCGAGAAAAAAAAAAGAAAATAAAGCAGCAAGTGTAGCGACGAGAAGGGTTTTAGATTTTTTGAAATTACCGTGTTTAATTTCGCTCGCGAGAGTTTAAAATTTTTTTTGAAAAATTACACCCTTTTGTCGCCGCGTTTTCACACATTCATAATATATATATATATATAGAGGTTAGTAAAACGCATCCACGGCTCACTTAAATTTCATACAAAATTTTACGCGTAATTCGTGCAAAATTTAGAACGTCACGTTGCGTGTGTGTGTGTGTGCGTGTGTGTGTGTGTGTGTGCGTGCGTGTGTGTGTGTGTATATACATGCGAGCGCGCGGCGAAAATTCCACTCGTATCTGAGAAAATTTTTCGTGCAAATTCGAAGCCGGCGCGAGAATACGCGGGCGTTCGCTCTTCTGCGGAAAATTAAACATAGAGAATTTTCAGGCATGATAAAATTTAGCAAATTTCATTTCTAATATACACGAACGAAAATGCTCCAGCGTACACGTGTAGACACGCACTCGCGAGCGCAAGAGAGAGAGAGAGAGAGAGAAAGAGAGCCGTATATATAGCAGGAACAAAGCTAAGGCAGATTTTCGTGCAGAGCACGAGGTGTGTATTCACGTAAATTTCAACCTAGATATATGTATTCGACCCCGTCGACAAAACGTCGCCGCCCAACCATATAACCCGGCATATTTGCGAGCATATGCGATGTATTGTCGCGCGGTTTATGGAGTCATCGCGTTCTTGCCTCTCTCTCTCTCTCTCTATCTCACACCCTGTCCGTTTTTCTTTATTCTTATTTTCTCTTCCTCCCTTCCTTCTTTTCGCTTAGCTGACCTCCTTAGGTTGCAAACAGGACGACGAACTGCACTTCGTGGTTTCGCCTCTTTATCGCGTTATTTTATATTCGCGTCGCGCGAACGTGTGCACATAAGTTCTTGATTAGGCGCGTTGCTCGAGACTAGATGTTTGAGCAAGATTTCAATTTCGTTAAAGCGCGTCGTTTCCTCGTTTATACGTCCCATGGGAAAATTTTGATAATTAATAAATTACATTGAACGAGCTTAATTTAAATTTATTAAAGAGTCTTTAAAAGATTCTCTTGTCGCCTTTTTTTTTAATAGTAAAAGTTTAATAACGTTAAATTTTAATAGTTGTTTCCTTTTCGTAATAAAAATTTTAAAACGTTTAAAACGTTTAAGACGGCTGTTTTACAATATAAAAATATTAAATGAACATTAATTTTAACGATAAAATTATCTTTTTCATTTATCGTATCACTTTTGTAAAATTAATTATTCTATGAAATTTAATTTTTTTTTTTTTTTTTTGAAGTTTAATCATCTTAATTAATAATTATTCAAGAGTATAAGTAATAAAATTTTACAATTTTTAGAAGCAATGGTTATTCGAAAATAAATTAAATAATAAAACGCAAAATTATTCTTTTCTTTTACCAATTCTTGATGATTTTTTTTTTTTAATTTTAAACTTATCTGTTAAATATTTTATTATAAGCAGTGTACGGCTGAATATTGAAAATTATGATAAAATTGTTGATTATTTTGTTGTTCACATTAAACTAAAAAAAAAAAAAAAAATATATACATTCAGTTTGAACCGATATCTCAATAGATGAAATGTTACATTTAAACACTTAATAAAAGGCATAAAAAAGTTGAAAAGGTTTCTGAAAAAATGAATAAGTTCCTTTTTAAGCTTGACATTCGATTAAGTAAATGTGAAATGAAAAATTAGATTGATTTTCTTGTACATCGTATAAAAGAGCGCGAGCTTTGGAGAAGCTACGGAGCGTAATGAAGAGCTCCACGTTACAGCGAACTGCTTTAAAAAAGTTAATGAAAGAGACGCGCAACGGTAGTTCACTTTTGAAAGTCACAATGTACGCGAATGTCGCTAACTAAAATAAATCGTTACTTTTAAATGTTTTGTTTTTCTTTTTTTTTCTTTTTTTTTTTTTCCAATTTTTCATTGCGAATGCAATTACAACATTTATAGAATTATTTATAAAATTAAATTTTACTTATAATAAAAAAAAAATCTGTCGGCGATTGTTTTTTTTTTTTTTTTTTTTTTTTAATTGATAATGTATATAAAATTTAACGAATTATAAGGTTTCACATTGTTCATAAAATATTCATAAAAAATTCTTGTTGAATTTATAATTTTTTTTTTGTATTTTTATTCATTTCTGATTATTTCTTTGAAGATTTTTTTTTTCATTAATAATAAATTATTAATAATTTAAACTAATAACGTAAAAAAAACAATTACTATATTCAATATATTGATAAATTTTAAATAGCTAAATTTAAATTTATAAGATTAAATGAGATTGAATTTTGAATTCATAGCCAAATACTTAAAATTTGTAACCACTTTATTCTATTTAAAGTAAAAATAATATTCGGCATTACATATTTTGATAAATTTTAGACTAATTTAACGGCGTCTAGCGCTCGTATCGGCACGATAATAATAAATTGGCGTTAATGTCAGGGTAAAAATCATGGGTAGCGACGAAACAACGCGCGAGAACACGAAAGGCACTTTTACTTCTCCTCGTACTTTTCGCGCGCGAGCAAGAGTTTTACCCTGATTAATACCGATGGTATATGGCCGCTCTTGAAGAGATTTATCACGGCGACGAACAGTCCTTTGGAGAATGGCAATAAACCACAATCACGGCTCGGGCGAAAGTGCGTATCGCCAGCTCGCGCCTCTCCCCCCCCCCCCAACCCCTTTTTCTCCTTTTTTTTTTATTATAATACAATATTTTCTTTCACTCGTCGGGGATACGAGACGAAGCTCGGTGATTGATTTCCTTTTGCAGCCAATAGTTATCCCCGTGTTTTTCGATAAACATTGCGTTCAAGGGGAGGAAACTTAGCTTTGTCGTTTCTCGCAATAATGCGCCGGCGCTTACCTCGTAAAGTATTAATGATTCGCCCTAAATTATTTACCGCAATGTTAATCTTTATTTATTAAAAATAATAAAAATTAATGGGTCACGTTTACCGTTGCTATTGTTAATGGCTATAAAAAAAAATATATGTTATTGTTGTCATAAATTGAGGGTATTATATAATAAATTTATCATTGTCCACGATTAATTTCAATTTAATATCTGCAAGGAATATTTGTTTTTCTTTTAATTTCTTTTCCTTTGACTCTCGAGTATTGAACTAAGTTAACGTATAAATTATAAACAAATTTATTAATTTTTACGAAGCAATTGCACTAGTTGAAAATTAAAAATAAATAAAACGAATAAATGCTTGAATTTAGGAGACATTTGTCGAAATCATGAAAACATCATCTAGCAAACATTTTAACAAAAATATATAGACGTTTTATATATGTATTAAAAATATCCACTGTTTATAATTGCGAGGCCTTATACGTACGTTACAGAATAAAAAAAAAAAAAAAAAAAAAAAAAAAAAACGGCAAATATTTTTTAACGGGAAACATTGGGGCCAATTTTATTCATGGAATATAGATAAAAAAAAAAAAAGGGTACGGGAAACGACCAATGTTCGAAACGAAACATTGGGCATCCAATTTTTTCGCGAGTACCGCGTAGCTTTTTCAGCGATTTTCGTAAATCGCTTCGGGCATTGAGGATGACAGCGTCATTTTAACTGGAAAGCGAAACGAACACCGAGCCCTCGTTTGCCGTCATTCCGGGCTCCGAGGTAACAATTTTGATTTTGTGTTTTTTTTTTTTTTCTTTGTTTCTTTCAAGTAAATATTCAAACCTTCATTAAATACAAGGATTAAGGAAGGATTAAAATGGAAAAACTATAAGCTTTTTTTCCTTCATCACTTTTACAATTTTGACAGCTTTTTTTTTTTTTTTTTTTTTTTTTTATAAATATAATATCGGTATTTTTTGTCTGATAGAGCGGAGACACGAAACACCGTTTTTCAATAGAAAAATGTGTCACAAGAAAAATATTGTGTAAATTAAATTTTTCACAAAAATATGAATTTAAAATTAAAACAAAAAAAAAAAAAGTTCTAAAATAAAAATAAAAATATCTTGATTTTTTAGTTTACCTGGAATTTTACAATTGCAAATAAAAATAAACAACGACAACGGTGAGCTAATTTACTTTTGTAAACATAGCTGTTATTGGAATAGCGATAAGCTTAGAAAGGCAGTTCTTACTGCAATTTGTTACTTTTTTACATTTAGTCATTCACTAATTAAAGGTAGCAAAACTTGAAAAAGTTTTAAAAGTATGATTTTATATGTATTTGAAGTTATTATTTCTACGCGTGGATTGTATGTTTACTATTAACTGTAATTTAAAGTTATTAAATACATAATTTATAAAAGAGAAAAATAGAATAAAACGTTATATTTTAAAAGAAAATTCATTAAGTATTGTTAACGTAGTTAGAAAATTGTTGGAAAATCACTAATATTCTTGAATATAGGGTATGAAAGATTTATATTTTAATATGAATAATTGAAATATTTCTTAATGTGAATGAATTATGTATAATAATTTATTAACGATAACTTTATTATTAATATAAAACGCTAATACCTAATAAACGATTTATAGAAATAAACATCTTTGTAAAATAAATAAAAATTAAAAAACGTTTTTTTAACGCTCGTCTCTTACGAACAAATAGAAGAAAAATAATTATCATTTTTTAAGTAATGAAGAATGCATCAGAGATTAAGGAAAAAAAAAATATTCGGAAAAAAGTCCCGACAACTTTTTCGATAAAAAGTTCAGAGACGAATTGACATTTATGAAAGCTTTCCACTACTAAACATTGATGAACTCTTCGTTTGCCGCTTACTTAAGTAACAAAAATAAAAAAAGTAAAAAAAAAAAGATTATAAAAAAGGCAGCATCATTCAGTAGGAGCTAGCTCGCAGCATTAACCGTGCGAGTCCACATCGAAGATTTATAGTTCGCGAGCGTTGGGACAGCTCGCCCTCGGCCTTCTGCGTCTCCGCCGTAGGTAATATCCCTTTCGCGTAGTGGCCCGGTGACTTATGTTCCCTTATTGCCTGTGACGCGCCGATATTTTTCTGTTCCCCTTATACGCGCGTAGAAGCGTAGGAATAAGAGCTCGCGATCTATTCATCCACGATGACTTTTACTTTAAAAACTCGTTCTCGGCCGTGCTCTCGCACACCTTAATCAATAGGCTGTGTGTGTGTGTGTGTGTGTGTATGTGTACGCAAACCGCTAACGGAAAAAGTTTGCAGCCTCCAAGACGTCTCTTTCCTACTGGCGACTTTTTTAAGCGTTTTCGTTAGAATATTTGATGAAAGGAATTCGACTTCACCTTGAAAATTCATTTGCAATTTGACGAAAAAAGGGACAAATAGTTGTAAAAAAATTAATATGGGTTTTGATTTTACCAAAGTAACAAAACTGACTTTTAGTATTTTTATAAAAATAATAAATTTAATTGAAAAAAAAAAAAAAGAAAAAAAAATCAAACATATCAATAAAAATAAGACGATATCTCGACTTATTCACAATATTCTCATATCCACTCTTTAATTTTAAACTAATAAAACGAAGATCGATTGAGCCTTGTTTTTGTAAGGCCCGATTTTTAGATGTAACGCGTAGTTGCCTACCAACTTAGAAATAAGAGACAGATAAGACCCTTTTAAAATATCGAAATTTAAACGAATCTTTAAAAATTCATACAGACATTCTTCATTCGTTAAAAAAAAAAAAAAAAAAAAAAACAAGAAAGAAATAAAACTGCAGTATTCGAAAACAGCGATACGTGTATATGCATTCGAATGTAGGCCACATTAATGAATGGAAACAGTCGGTGCAGTATCCATTGCCAAGCGACAAAATTATTCAAAGCGCATTAACTCGTCAACGTCGCTCAACAATAGGAAATCGAGAACTAATTAACCTTCTTCCGCGTCCTTTATTTAGCCCCTGGCTGTACAGTCGCTGCTTCATTATAATACACCCGAGATATACTCACATGTGTTCTTTCTTTTTACTCTCGAGCACAACTTATTATTTACATGCTCGTATACACACATTTTTTATCGCTTTCTTCAAAATATTTATTTTGCTCTAGGGCTTTTTCGATTTCTCCTCAAACCTTCGATGGTAACTTGTGTCGTAAACACGCCATTGTTTTCTTTCGCGCTACAACCGCAAATTCCTCCAATTCCGCGCGGCGACGAATGTGCGAAACGTATTATATGTACCGGTACATACACTCAAATATATATATATTGTATATATATATATACACACACGCGAACTCGCGCAAGCTTCATACATCTCGTACTCTCGCCTTTAAAACTTAAAGTCGCACCTCGCATTGCCATCGCGAACCATTTAAAGCTTCGACTCGAGAAGTTTTCATGTACGTCTGATAAATTTAAACATTGGTTTCATAACTGAAAATGATAATTTTAAAACGTTTTATTATGGTACACATATGGATGAGCTTGTTGAAATCTTCTTTAGTGATTTACGGAATTAAGTGTGATTTTGGGATTAAATTTAAAGCTTGCGCGTATCATTGTGTAAAATCATACAGCATTTGGAATAAAATCTTTTTATTAAATTATAATAATACGTGTTAAATTAATAACACGTGGAATTAAATTTCTCCACGTCTGCGGGAAAAATATCAATAAAAACTGATTTCTTTCGATATGTACATTCAAAATAATTATTTATTTATCGGAAGTAGCTTGAGTACTTTTCAAAGATCTTCGATGATGATAATGTACTTTATCTCTTTCTACGATAGAAGGTATCCTCCGGCATATTGAACTTTACTACAACAAATTTTATTGGCGCAACTAAAACGTTTTATTATAGAAGAATACTTAAGGTTCTATTATAGTACTATCTTAAAAGTTTCCGTAATAAAGTGTGCCAATACTTACGCACTTTATGTACGTCACTGAAAAGAAATTTAAGTATTTAATAATAAAAGTACAGTTTGATTACCATATAATATTATTTTACGTATAATTAAAATATAAAAGTTAACTTTAAGAGTAAAAAATAAAGTATTTTCTATTTTTCTACACCTATATTTTTATTCGCGCAATTTACCTATACCATAAAATTGAATTTTCCTTTTTATACATCTTTATAAAACATTATTTCTACTGTAACTTTATTGGGCTATTTTTCAACAAGAAGAATAGACTACTCAAAGCTGATATTAAAGTACATCATATTCTCTTCATTTTTTAAAATGTTCGCTCCACTTTTAAAATGTTCTTCTCTCGAAACTATTTTTTAATCATAAAAAATAATATCGTTTAAAATTATCCAATGCCTTTCCAATCAAAAATCATTTTTATAA
This sequence comes from Chalcis sispes, assembly GCA_949987625.1. Taxonomy (NCBI): domain Eukaryota; kingdom Metazoa; phylum Arthropoda; class Insecta; order Hymenoptera; family Chalcididae; genus Chalcis; species Chalcis sispes. The sequence goes on along the minus strand of OX465097.1, from coordinate 23,776,869 downwards.
TAAAAATATACAAGGCTACCTCTCATCTTTAAAACGTTGCTACAAAAAAAAAAAAAAAAAAAAAAAAAAAAAAAAAAAAAAAAAAAAAAAAAAAAACGTTTAAATTTTTGAATAAAACGCTCTAATTTTCAGTTCGATCTACGTAACTCTCAACGAGAGCATTGCTACAGATAATTGTTACAGACTTTCGCCTCAAGTCCATTCATGCGTTGTTATACAACATTAACGTATACGTACATATATATATATATATGTATGTATATGCATAAATGTTTAAGTATGTATATACATATCCTCGGCGACGCGTCGAGGGAAAGACAGAGAGAGAATATAGGCACGGGGAGAATTTAGGTGATGCAAGAGAGGTCGGAGAGCGGACGGGTAAATTAATGTCGACATGACACGGCAACGCGTGCATCAGGAACGTAACCGCCAGTTGTCAAAATGCGAAACTGCCGAGTTGCTCGCGGCTAACCGAGAGAACGGCGAAAGAGGGAGCCGCGAGGAGTCAGCCGACGAAAGGTGTTCGGCTTCAATTTACAAAACGTTTCGCGGCACTTGAAGACTTCAATCTCGGCTCTTTAGCATTTTTGGAGGTGGAATATCGCGTGCGCTCAAGTTACACCCAAGCGCGTCCTCCGGCTGGCTTTAGCCGCTTTTCACCGAATAATTCACCAAAGCGTTAACTTGCATTCCTCGGATAAATATGCGAATCAATGGTGTTTATGAGATTTTGGAGACTCGGGGAATTCCTTCCGGGTCTTTTGTTTTCTTGAGCAACAACGTGACTTTAAGATTTTTTAAATTTCATGCGAATACACTTTCGCTATATCTTTTTCAACATTATCTTTTTCAAAATTATCTTTTCGACAATTATCAAACAATTTTTTAACTTCCCTTGCATTTAACGTTTAGACATTTTTAAATCACAACTTAAGTAACTTTATTAATGTCGCCACCATTATAATTTAAACACTTTTTTATATTATAGCATCTCCCGTGTAAAAATGATTGTATGTAACACATATATGGTATGTGACACATATGCAATACGTGCACGATACACGTTTGATTAAATTAAAATATTTTAATAATATTGATACAATAGATACAATATTGCAACGGGACATAAATATCAAAAAAATATTCATAAAACATTGTAACAATATAAAACAATATTTTTACAATATTGATGCAATATTTATACAGCAGGAAGAGTATTGTAACGAGATACAATATTGTAACAAATAACATGATAATTTATATATCGTATATATATAGGTAATGTTGGAGACGTTATCTCATTTTTCATATACATCGATGTACATGTGTCCATATCTCATCATAATTATGTGATACATGCAATTATTTTTACAAGGGCTGTATCAAAAATTGATCCTTCTTTTTTACCTTATTAAACATTATTTCTCTATTCTTCAACTTTTGAATTCATATACACGCATTGATTAATATTGATTATTGATTATAGATATAGAGCGAAACTGCACCGAATAAAAAGTTCACGCATCTCGTAGAACAACGTTTTAATCATCGATGCGACATTCGAATAATTAACAAAATTAAGTTCACATTGTGCGATACTTATAAAATTACTTTTATTCATCAAAGATAATCGCAGGAATTAATTTAATTAAAACGGATTATAGCGCAATCGATAATTTCGTTTGTCTTTGTAAAGAGCCTAGCGCAAAATTGAAGGATCGATCGGACAGTGTAATTTAATTAATCGAGACCGCCAATGACCGAATCATATTTTTACTTTTAATTCCTGGCCAATGTAGAGATGTCAACGGGCTTCCTTTCCCTTCATACTCCGCATTCACCTGCTGTACATCAAATCGTGGCCGAGCGCCGAATTAATTTAACGGCTTAACATTCACACCGTAACGGTTCCACCTATATACGAATGTATACACAGGCGCGCGCGCGCGCTCGTTTTCCCGCACAGTCGGACATTTTCCAATTTGTTCTCTCTCTTTCCCCCCCCCCTCTCCTTTTTCTTTCTTTCTCTTCTCTTTCTCGCTCTCTGTCTCCCAATTATAACGATATGTATACTTTTCTAGGGGAACGTTATGCTTGGGACTCGATTTTCGCGACTACGTCGACAAGCGTATCCGCATCGCTTTGCATTGTTAAATATGACCGCTCGACTGAACAGTGATATATTTTCTCTATTACTCAATATATGTTGTTGTAAAGTTATTCCATAGCTGTATTTCCGAGTTTCGAATTACGCAATAATGTAAACGTTCGATTTTAAACTTATTTTACTCTGTGGCATATTTATCATTGCTTGTATTATAAAGTTTCAACGACAAAGTTTACAAACTATTCTTTGTACAACGTATCTACATTTAAGTTGAACGGATTATGTGCGCGAATCGTTACTATCGTTACGAATGTATGCGTATGGAACTTTATATGTATGTATTATATTAATGTAATATTATCTATTATTGATGCTGATTTTATTTCAAAATGAAAACGGTACAAACATAATGTTACTATTGTAATGTTGCATAGTACCGATATTATACAACTTAATTTTTGATACGCGATCAATTCGTTTATTTCGATAAATAAACATAATAGAAACTCTTGTATAAAATTATCTACAAATCGTTCAAAGAAATAAAACAATCATATAAATTGGGAATTGAAGATGTTTCTTTTTCAATAATTAAAAAGATTTTCAATAAAAGAATAAAAAAAAAAAAAAAAAAAAAAACAAAGTTTTACTGTCTTACAATCAAATATTTTCGATAAAATGAAGAGGCGTCTAATTTAAAGACAAAAAGAGTTTAAAATGTAGAAAATTGAATTTGCAAAAATGTTTCAGCGGCACCTCGTACCAATGAAAGAATAGAAACGGAAACTGAGTGGAAAGGACAAGCTCGAGTGACTTCCGGATTTGACTAACCAACCGGCTAACCGACCAAGCCCTTTCCGGTATTTGCCAGCAAATCGACGAACCGTCGATTGGCATTCCGAGCCGAAGCCAGAATAACGTTTAGAGATTCTAAAGGATACCATGCACCTACGGAGAAAAAGATAGAAAATACGTCTAAGGTAAGAGGAAAAAGAACGGAAAAATCAAGAGGAGAAACGAGAAAGAAAGGGAGGGGGAGAGAGAGAGAGAGAGAGATTTTCAACATATTCGTTGACGTGCTTGCACTGCGAAAACGCGACTAGTTTTAGGATTACGGGTTAAGGGAGAAGAGCAAAAGGCAAAAACGCGATCTGGAGAAAAAAAAAAAAAAAAAAAAGAACGAAGGAGGAAAAAGGCGCGCGTCTCGCGAGGGAAACCGTCGGTGGTTTGAGAGCGAGCTTGCGTGTTCCGCTTATGAAAGAGGCACTTGATTTCTTAAATTTGGCCAAACGGAAATTCCTAAGGGACGCCTCGATCCACTTCGATTGCCGCTTTTGCTTCACCTTTCTCTTCCTCGCCTCTTCCTTTTTTTTTTTTACGTTACCGTGCCATGGGAAACTCAACGCGTGTTGGCTTTTGTTTTCTTCTTCTTACAATACGCTTACTTTAACCGTAGCGAGATCCTAACTACCGTAGCCTTTTCTTCTAAAATGTAAATTCCATCCGGATGCTCTCGCGAGGTAAACGTAATTGTTCTTTAGCCAACATTCTCGAGCAATCGACCTGCTTTTGAATTTTATTCTTTTTACGCTTTAATAAGGGAAAATATTTAAGGCGCGTTATCTTTTATTTCTCGGCTAATTAAGTGTCATCGTTATGACAGTTATTTCGTTAATTGAACGAATTTTTCAATATTAATTTAGATAACTCGATGCATAACAAATACGCATAGAACTAAAATCGATAACACAATATTTTGGATCATTGTACATCATACGGTTGTCTTTATATCTCTTCCTGTACCGGTAAAGTTCTTATTCAAAGAAAATATATAATGCTGGAAGTCAAGATTTAAATTTAATATGTTAATTAGTTGTAGTAAGAATAAAGTAATCTTGTTGGATCCTAAGAGAGATATATTTATTAGGTGGGATCAGTTAACTCGGCCCAATTACTTAGTCAACGGCACACAAGGGAATTATGCTGCCAACATTATACAAAGTTTTACCAACTATTTGATTCAGGTAGCCGCCATAATTAAGTATTATGCAAATCTAATTTCAACAGATACCAACGTTAATTATTACAAAGGATGTCACAACGTCGACAAAGCGATTATCCAAGGGTATTATCCCCAAATTTCACCATCCCTTAACATTTTTGAGGTAGATAATATTTTCAAAAGATTGATAAGATTTTTTGTTTAATCGCTCTATCAAAATAAAATAAAACAAAAAAAAAAAAAAATATTCTCTATTTTAATTTAAATCGGATTTAAATAATATTACAACGTCGAATTTAAAATTTTAATATTTCGAGAATAAATTTTTTATTGCAAGTTAATTGGAAAGGAAAATCGTGGAAAGTTTTGAAGAGTTAGAGAAAAGAGAAACGAGCAGGAAGAATAGTGGAAAATCGAAGCCGATTCAACTTGCTCGTTAATTCTTCCCAAGAGAAAGAGCCACGATTTCTCTGTCTAATCGTAGTCGCCACAGGGACTATAATGAGATTAAGAGAAAAAGCACGAGACCGGTACAATCTTCTCTAAACTTCACAGACGTCGATCCGCATGAGCGCGACTGTGGTTTTCTTTATACTTTCTTCATCTGCAGAAATGTTTGGGTTATAATTAAATATTCTTCTCTTGCTGCTTTATTTTTGTGGCGAGAGAAGTTATTCTCCCTAAATTATTAATTTATTCGTATACATTTTTTTCTTCAATTATTTAAAAAATATTTTCAAATTAAAACATTTTTCAAGAAAAAACTCAAAACTTTTTTTAAGCGCGCATATGAATTTCGAACAATTCGTTGACTTTTTTTCGAATGTAATTTGTTTTTCCACTTACACTGCAGTATTTTTATTCTGCTGTGTATATATTTATATCATACTTGATTCACGCCAAGTTGAAATTTATTCTTTTACATTGCCCTGGTAGGTCTGTCTTCGTTTAACCAAGCCGATTCCATCTTTCGTAGATAGTCGTTCGTTTTTTCGCGTTGACCTCTCACCGTGCGCGACCCATTGTTTGTTTATGAAATTATGAACGACCCAATTGGCTCGAGTCGCACGGCTTGATTCGGTTTCGTATGACTGGATCGCGGGACCAGCCAGCCGAGTAGCTTCGACGAACGAGAATAGTGAGAAAGAAAAAAGTTGAGAGGAAAGAGAATGAGAAAGGAAACGAAGAGAGGCAGAGTCGAATGCAAAGAAAAGGAAAAAACGAATAAAAATGAAGGGCAGGAAACACGACGAAGGGCGGCGCATGCAGGCCAATAACTTGGTTTTATATATAGACGAGACAGTAAAAAGAGGAAAAGGCAAAAGAGAAAGAGAGAGAGAGAGAGAGAGAGAGAGAAAGAGAGCAAAAAAAAAAGACGCGGAAAAAGAGAACAAGAGAGAGAGAGAAAAAGTGAGAGGAAGGGGGTCGAGGGGATGCGGAGTAAAAAAAAAGGTGGAGGAAATGGGTGAAAGGTGGAGAATTCGCTAGTTATGACCCTATATAGATTATCACCCCGAGGCGTTAACAATGGTCGTGCTTACTCGGCCCCGTGCAACTTCTTCCTTTTCTGCCTTTTCCTCCGCGTACGCCATATTTTTCGAGTTCATCCGCGTATATTTACACTTATATAACGCGTGCGTTTGTGTCAAAGTGCATTTTTATATACGTGTGCCCGAGTGCCTCCCGAGTTATCTAAAGTGAAACCTCCAGAGCTCCGGGAATGAAACGTATTATTTATGCGGCAAATATATAAAGATTTATAAGAGAGCGCGTATATCTGAGTGTATAAATATTGAGAGTCCGGTACAGTTATTGCTGTTAATTTTCGTATTTATCTCATTGCATATTTTTTTTAACTCTTTATAGATGCTACGGATTTTTTTCTCGTAAATCAATTTTCAAATACCTATTAACTGGATTTTAATTTATTTTGACGAATGATTTTACAATGTTTAAACAAAAATAATGTTACCAAAGATCGATAAATTGCATAATGCCTTATAAAATGTAAGGAATATTATAAAATCATTGAATTTTGTCATCACGGTTTCAAAAAATAATTATAAGTATAAAACATAAAATTTTGTTAAATTTGTATCATATATCATTATCAACATTAGTATATTGAAATAACAATTTTTTCATTATATTGTTTATTATTAATACTGTAACGTGGGTAAATTTAAATTATCGAGTTACAAGGTAACGAACTTTACAAGCCCCGGAATAAATTTGAATTTACAATAGAGTAAACAGCGCTCAAGTATCCGGCATAAAAATTTATAACTTTATCAGGGGCCCTTGTGCGCTATAATATACAAACAACGACGAATTTCGAGGCTTTATATGCACGTGCCGGTGAATTGTCCGAAGGGCTATTCGGGCAGATATGGGGTTATTGCCACGAGATCCGAGCCTATTTTTCGTGTTTCGAAACATTCGCTAGTGCTAGAGGCAACGAAAGACGCTAAGCGTAAGCGCGAATGAATATCGTGCGGATAGTCCGAAAGCGGAAGTGACACGACGATTGCAGCAGGTGCGAGCTGCAAGTGAAATTCTAATTTAACCGTAGGTGGAAAAAAAGACTAGTAACGAATTCTCGAAAAGAAAAAAATCGATGTGTAATTACGGTGTAAAACTTTGATGATCGAGATTTATTATGAAGCGTTAAAGTGAAGTAAATAAAAAAGATTTTTGTGCATTGTTAAATAAAGTATTTTTAAAAATTTAATATCTTTATTAAAATTCAATGTGAGTTTTCGATACATTTGTATTGCTTTTAACATAAATATTTTAAACTGTACGTAATATAGTACGAGTGAGTTTATTGAAAATTACCTTTTCTGACATTACTATAATTTAAATGCATTACCCAATATAAATTAACGTATTTGTATTTGTTAAACAATATTTATCAACTTATAGCTTCAATAATTATATCTGCAGATATTAACCAAAATTTATATCTTCTTAGAGAAAAAAAAATATATATATATATATATATATATAACTTTCGTATAAGTATTGTTTATTTTCATTTTTATTCGTGTATATCACTATAAATCGAATAAATTAAAAATAATAAGAAAAGTCAAAAACTATAGTAAAAAAGGAAAAAAACAATTTTAAATTGTCGCATGTGAAAAAGTCGAATGAAACACTTAGAAAACAGAAAATCTTAGATAAAATTTTATCCATAATCACGATTTTCCATAGCCTTTTCAAGTCGATTCGAAACTCAGTAGTAGTCGTCGTCGTCGTCGTCGACGACGATGCAAAAAGGACAAACTGCGTCGAAGTACTGAAGTGCAAAGAATCATCTAAGTGTTGTGCTATCACACTCTTGCTTTTTTTCTACGTTCCTCCTCCCTCCTCTCTTTCTCTCTGTCCTTGTCTCTCTCTCTCTCTCTCTCTCTCTCTCTCTCTCAGGTTTGGTATGCAATACGGTATGAGATAGAGACAGAGAGAGAAAGAGAGAGAGAGAGAGGAAGCAGCGCGTGAGAAGTACCGCAGTTAAGCAGACGGATTTTCATCGTTAATCTCTCTCGGCGTTCCAAAACTTTGGTACTGCGCCGCTAATCTCTCTCTCTCTCTCTCTCTCTCTCTCCAACTTGCTTCGCGCAAATTCAGAGCCTTGCATAGGAACTGGGGCGACCCACGAAGCCGTGGCGTCTCTGACTTCTTCGCGAGAGAGGAAAACCAAGCGTTGAGAAACCTTGAGATAAACGAAGACGAATGCAAAAACGATTTTGATAATTTTGTCAATAAATTAACTGAGGCGTAACGGTATATAAACGAAGGAGCAGTCCTTTATGGAATATTATTTTAAATAGTAAATTTTAAAGATTAATAGCTTTAAAAAGTGTACCAGAGACATTTAACATTTAATAAATCTAGTATACGTTAGTCGTTTATCGTTTTCATAGGTTAATATTTATTTTTATTTAATCGTTTTTTTCGATTTAATTTCAAATTAATTTTAAATTCATATTGTCGCTAATTAGGTAAATCGATCTATATTCGTAAATATAAGCGACATAAATTCCATCGAAGTATCGTAAATCCTATATTTCGTGTACACAGTCCTTTGAGAAGTTTAATAATTATGTAAATAATTTCATGTCTTGAAACGTGATCTACATGTAATATCAAAAGCTTTTAACATACAGCTTATTCCATCTGGAAACAAGGTTAATGAGCTACTATTAGTTATCAAATAAAAAATTATCGTTTTCAAAAATGCATCTTTTACAGGAAATATTTCTATTTTCTTAAAATTAAATTATAATTTCATATTTTTGATTATTTATAGTATTTCGAATTCGCTCATTTTATTTAAAATATTAAATGATTATCCAACCATTAAATAAAAACGTAAGTTAGAATGATATCTAAAAAAAAATGTAGGATAAAAAATAAAAATGCCAGAGATGTCACGCGAGAGCTCTGTGAAAGTAATTCGGCGATGGGAGCAGAGCCGTTAACGTCGACATTTCTCTTCATAAAAGCGACAAGAGACGATAGTTTGAGGCTAGCTAAAGAGACCGCGCACATCGCGTTCCGCGAAAAGCCAGCTATGCACAAGTACACACACAAGCGTGCGCGCGCGCGTACATAAAAGCTAGGCTCGCATACGCGAACGTCGAGTACGGGGCGACAAAGTGGGTTAGGCGTTCCAAGGGAAATGAATGACAATTTTGGGCAAAGGGATGAGAAGAGAGGGAAGGTCAAAGGGAGGGGGGGAATGGGAGAAGTACCGAGAGTAACTACATCGAGGGCTCGCGCAACTATTTCAATTCGGCCGCTCGACCAAACGCATACACAGCCATATATTTATATGTATATATATATATATATATATATATATATGTGTGTGTGTGTGTGTGTACTTGTACATGTATGTATATATACATGTTGCAAGAGAAAGAGGAGGCCGCAAAACCACCGGCGTGATCATGACCCTCTCTCTCCGGATACGGGTTCTCTTCATCGTTGCTGCGGCGGCAACCGAGCTTCTAGTTATATGGCGCATTAATATTATAAATAGGACGCGAACCCGCGCGCGCTTACGCTTGGATTCATGGACCGCTTTCGTACACCGCACGAGGCCGTTGTTGTCCTGCACGTAATCGGTCCGTGCAACAACGGCTGGATTAGGTTATCCCGCGCCCAGTTCTCTCTCTTTCTCTCTCCCTCTCTCCCTCTCTCTCTCTCTCTCTCTCTCATGTTAACTGTATCAAATATGTAATGTTTTTGAGCATCGAGGCTGCGCTGGTGATGTACGTATGTTTGCTTTATTATTGAACATTGCCCGAGAGTTTTCACAGATGTGCTCGTTAATTAGCTCAATGATTCGTCGTTAATAATTCACGGAAATCTGATGTTTTCGATCGATATTCATTTTTTTATATATTTTATTTTTCAATCGTACGTATTTGTAAGCTGATTTCAAGTCGAGTGTGAAATTTCTGAGGATAATAAAAAATAACACGACGAAAAAATTTTTTATTCCAAGGCGATTGCGCTATTTAAATTTTGTTTGTAATCTCTCTGTGAACAATGTCGCGCCTCAATAACTTTCGAAAAACTTTATTTTTTCAAGAATAATATGCTCCAATAATTTCTGTTCCGAACAATCAAACTAGTACGTTCAGATTTCACGGCTTATAAATTTACAACATTATTTTTATTCTTACACGTTGAAGTGTTTTATAACATAATCTATGGAAACGTCAAAATCGTGATAAAATATACTATCGTATAACGATAAATAAGACCAATTTAAAACAGTAACATTTGATAATTTATTTTGACATACATTTTGACTTGATCGCCAACCCTTAAGGGAATAATGCTTAATTAAGTATCTATTTTTAAAGAGATTTTATCGACTTTATAATATAGAATATGTTAAGATTAAATTATTATATGGTTATTGATTTTTTACATAAATTATAAACTCATAAAGATGTTAAAAATATTGCGCGTGATTTATTTGAATCACATACAAAACCATTACATATAAAAATGACGTAACTTATAGTATCGATAATGAGAGACTAATTATTTCGATATAAAGATTTATACGCTAGAGCCAATCGTTAAGCGATAGAAAGTCCACAAGAATAAATGAACAAATTAACGACCATTTCACGTTGCAATCCGAGCGTAGACGCATTCACCGTCGAGTCACTTCGTCGAAGTCAAAAGCATCGACGCGTAGTTTACAGGTTGCTTTGCATATATCGAACGCGTCTTTAACTTTCTCTCTCTCTCTCTCTCTCTCTCTCTCGCTCTCCCTCTTTACCTTACTCCGTTCCTCGAGCGCAGTTAGTGTCCCGTCGGAAGTGGCTCGTTCAAAGTCAGCGTCGCGCGGGGCTTTTCCGTTTAGCGATGGCTTATCGAGGGAGGCGTACGTTCGTCGAGAAGGTAATTCGTCATGCGCCAGCTCGATTCGAAGCCGATATACGTCGGGCGTCGATGCAGTCTCGACTCTGTCCACCGTTCGGTCATTATTTTCGAATTATCGCGCCTTCCCTCTCCTCCTCCCCCCCCCTCTCCTCCTTATCGCGCGACGCGATCGCGCTAAAATTAAACGACGCGTTTGCTCGTGATTCTCTTCGTGCGCGATGGAAAAGCCGCGCGAATCGTCCGAGCGAATCGTGCGTTACTTTATTTTATCGCGAAAAGTCATTCGAATCGCTTATGCGTCGATGCGATGATTTTAGATAGGAAATCACGATTGCGTTTATGCAGTATTTTTATCTCCGCATAAATTTTACCGAAATAACCATCGTGTTTTTTTTTTTTTTTTTTTTTTTTTTTTTTGTTTTGTTTTTTAAATATATGTTATGACTTTCATATTTATTACAAAATATTATTTAGAGTTTCATTGTTTAATCAACGTTCAAAAATTTTTAGCTTGATAGCCGATATATCGAGTGCAATAAAAATTTTCAATAATAAAATTAAACGTAAAACGTATAACGGTGAAACTCAAGCTGTTTCGATACAAAAAGAAAAAAAAAAAAAAAAACGTTAACCACGAATATTTACTTAATTTATTTAATTAAATGTAGGAAACCGTTAAATTAAATTAATTAAAATTTGCACGCAAATGATCAGACGAAGCATTGCAATTGCAAGTATTACATATGTGTTGGATTGTTATGTATTATGTACTTACTAACGTAGTCTACGATGATAAATCGTAATAATTGGGATAATCTAAAAATTAAATTTAATATAAATAATTTAATGTGCGAGCATAAAATAAAAATTTTCTTTTTAATAAATCTTTTATTGCGTGCATTTAAAAACGAATAAACGTTCTATTTTTATCCAGTCAGTTGGGAATCTTTCAATTTCGAAATTAAAAATATATTATTATACGTTTTTTAAATAAAATTACAAATTATTTTGAGCTATTCGTTGTCGACTATCAGCAAAAAGAATTACCTCTTTTACCTCTTCTTCGCATCTTCGTTTAAACGAATTAATTTTCGAAAAAATGCTCACTCCTTAATGTAATTTAACACACAGAGCTCGCGAAGCAATCATCATCTATGCAACATTAACGGCATTCTTTAACAGACTCTATCTATCTATCTATCTATCTCTCTCTCTCTCTCTAATCACGATTAAAGGTGCGCGAAACTTGCCCCCTCCGCTCGCTCGCTCGCTCGCTCGGTATCCATACACAATATGTCCATAAACGCAGACAAATACCGAAGAGGCGAGCGGTGGTGACGGTAGCAAGCACAGAGCGAGAGGGAAGTTTGTCCTCGAAGCACCGGCGACAATACACAACGTCGGTGGCGGTTCGCGGCACGCATCGCGAGGGCGAAAAATCGATTCTCCAGGGTAACACGGCCATTACCGAAATGGCTCGCGTGCACGGAAATACCGTATGCGAGGCGTGCGCGCGCGCGAGCGAGCGCCACTTTATCATCGCGGGGATGCGTCGATTAAGCATAATAATTAATTAATAATGCGTTTCCTCGCGTTGGACCATCTCCCAAAGGTCGAAGCATTCTGATGCGCGCGCGTCGCCGGTAGAGTAACGGAGAGCGCGATGTATGTAAACGAACGATGGCGCGCGATGCGTTCGTTCGTTGGTTCATTCCCTCTGATTATGCTTGAATATTGCACGAAATTCCGTGGTCGATTAAATTTCCCGCTTGAATTTAGCCATGGGGATACGCTGCCTGTGCGCGAGGCGTAAATGACGTTAGAAGAGAAAGAGAGAGAGAGAGAGAGAGAGAGAGAGAGAGAGAGAGAGAACGCATCAAGTTTTTGACGATGCCGTATAATGTTTATCTTTGTCGCTAATTGCGTTGCCGTTGATAACGCAGCTAAATTGCAATTCCTTCTGTAGTAGTCTATACCGAGAAAAAATCTCAAGGATCTCTACTATTTCCTCTGTGTTGTAAAATAATTAACAGGAACTTTATAAAATATTAGCGTTATTATTTAATTTTTCAGAGAAAATTAAATACTTTTTAATGTATGCAAATCGTCGCTTTAAGCGTGTTCTAGGAAAAAATTTGCATTTTAATTTCCCGTAGAAATAGTCATATATCAATAATAGCATGAATATCAGGTTAATATGTTTTAACGGTTATTGTTCTTTTTTTTTTTTTTTTTTTTTTTTTTTTTTTTTTTTTTTTCAAAGTTATGCTACTTGCTTTATTAATAGCCTTAAAGACCAATTATTATTATAACGCTTATTTTTCAAAGAAATATAATTGTAATGCTACAAAAATTATCGTTTGTGACATTATACATGAAAAATTAAAGATACTCAAAATTTCAACCAGCTGCTAAAACTTTCAATCTTCATATTTTTGCTCCTAAGCATAAAATATTATGTCTAAGAAAAATAAATTATTATATTTAATATTTTACAAACTTGTGTGTAGCTTAATTAAAATACATAAAGAGTAAATTATAAAGTTATGACGGAGAAACGCTTTTAAAGCTTTTTTTCGAGGTTATGTTAAGAAAGTAAAAAAAAAAAAATAATAATCGACATAGTTTATACTTTGGAATTATTAACATTTTCATAGTGCATAACTACGTGTCTTTCATATAATTTTTAATTATTTTTTAAATTTGATCGGCTAATAAGAAAGCGAATAAAACCGATGAAAGAACTCTGATTTAAATCATCTTCGATATCGGCCGGCTTAATTGAAATTTAAAATTAACGATTTAATCTATAAAATTTATTAAAAAAAGAACGCCGATCGAGTTATCCTAAAGGCGCGATGACTGTCAACTACAATATACGCTTCTACGTTCGATGATCGTTCGAATCGCCGAAGCGTTTAAAAAAAAAAAGCCAATATAAACGAAATACGATGAAATAAATTAAAGCTTGGGGACAATTATTAGCCAGCGCAATCTTCGAAATACTCCGTATCTGAAAGCCCTCGTTCAAACCTCTCAAATGCAGGCGCGTGCGCCCTCACACAAATACATTTATACACATTAACGTGCACACATCTGCGGTGTGTAAGAATCTCGAAAAGCTCTTTTGGCGCAACGCGTAGATTGCTTATACATATGTGTGTAAATATATATACGTCGAAGATTCGTAGGAAGCTGGCGTATAGACCTTGCGAAAGAGAGAGAGAGAGAGAGAGATGAATCGTTCATTTGGTAAACGACGCACGTGCACGTCGTATTCGTTCAAGTTATTGAACGTTTTTGCGAAAAGCATGAGATCTAACGACCTGGAATATCCCCTTACCGATCCTATACACTTGTTTCGCGTAAGACGCCGTGCTTGGCAAATTAGGCCAACGGTCCTTTATGTCTTTATATCCCCTCTTTCACCCCTTTCCGACATCAGTCCGCATGTACGTGATACATATACACGTACGGCAATACAGAACAAATCGCGGTAGCGAGTTCGCGCGAGTCGAGAGAGTGAGAGAGAAAGAGAGAAAGACAGAGAGAGAGAGAGAGAGAGAGAGAGACAGAGAGAAATGGAAAATGGCATATTACTTGGCTCCTGCGCCATAGGCTAACGTTTTCCCTTGGTCTCGGTCGAGAGACCAGCGACGCGCCCATCTTATATTTGTTGAAACGAAACCAATTATCGGAAGGAACGTTCAACTTCCTCCTCCAAGCCAGATTTCTTCTTCCTCGTTTTTGCACTCTAGACCTACAGTTGTGTATATAAAAAGAAAAAGACGAGAAAACTTCTCCCCCCTCTCACTCTATCTCTCTCTCTCTCTCTCTCTTTTTTCTCATCTCCTTCTCCGCCGAAAAGCTTATTCGCCCGGAGATCACAAATTCAATTATATCGAACTCCTCCGCAAGGTAAAGAGGCAGCCGCCAAGTCCGCGACTGACTTACGGAAGACTTATCCCGATGTACACTATTCTTCTCGATATTTCTTTTTTCTTCTACTTTTTTTTTTTTTTTTTTTATTTATTTTCAATTCAAGAACGACTGTATGGTTAAAGAGGAGGAAAAATTCTTTGCGTGCGGTTAAGGAGCGCTCGCGCGCTCATCCATAATCGCCATCGTTGCTTTTACTTTTCTTTTGGATTCTCAGATTACTTACTACGCGGGGATACTTAGCGGTCGCTTTTTTCGCATTAAAGCATCCGCGATGTAACTGCTCGAGAAAGGATTGTATAGAATGATCGTGGTTTTTCATCGATAATAAACACGAAGATTTGAAAGATTTGCGGAGAGTGCGTGGACGACGAGTAATTTAACGCTCGCCAGATATCGGCACATTTATTTTTATGAATATTGTAAATCACTCCGTCAATATATTTAAAGAGTCGATATCTTCCAATGGTTATGGAAATAATGTGCCTTTTCATATTACTTTCAGACTATGAAGATAATATTAAATAATTATTTCAATTTGATTTGTATAATAAATTGCTTTAAAAGCATACGTTTGAAGAACAATATTAATTATTATGACTTTTAAACAATAGAAAATGTTAAAAATATTGTTACTAGCAATGATAACATTATTTTATATTAAGATAAATTTTTGAAAATATCTTAATATTTTAAAGTTCATATGCACTTCGTTCGCAAAAGAATTTTTTGTTAATATACTTTTTATTAAAATAATTTTTAAAATATTATTTTCTCTTTAAAATTAATGTTATTTTTTTCCGCGTGATTATATTATATCAATGTTATAAAAATATAAGTAACACGACTTTATATTCAGTGGTTTATTAAATATTTTTCGTAATTACAGGTATTTTCTTTTTTTTTAAATTATGTTCTAATTAAGAGAAACTCATTTCTTTTAACTTTTCCTTGCACGAATTTTTTTTTCTTTTGCTCTTTCATTTCTCATTCTGTTTTTCTCTGTTCGCGTATCGCTGTTTCGTTACTTTCCGTAATCTAAGCTTTACTTTTTTTTTTTTTTTTTTTTTCGATTATTCAATCCCCTAGTTTTCTCTTTTTACGTCAGTGGCTATAAATTGGAGAAGCGTAAGAGAAAGAGAGAGAAAGAGAGAAAGATAGATAGAGAGAGAGAGAGAGAGAGACGGACTCACGCTATGAATCTCTATAGCCTTGCCGAAGCGCGAAATACTCGAGGCACGCTCCCGTGCATACAGCTATTTCACACGTTTTGATGAAAAAAACTACACGCCGCGAGATAACTCTGGTTGTTCGTTTCCATTTCGTGGCCGACAGAGTTACTCGATGACTTGCTTTTCGTTAAATTCTAAAAATTCAAAAATCACTCTCTCTCTCTCTCTCTCTTTCTTTCTTACACTTTATCTATCTTTCTTTCTTTATCTTTATGCGACTAGCTGCGAATATTATAAAATTGAATAAATTTTTTCTAACCCACTCTCTTTACCTTCTTTCAATTATATCTACGAATGTTTTTTCCTTTCACTTCTAACGCGCACACATAGCGAGCAGCAGTTGGTCATATTTAAATAAGTACATTTCGTCATGGAAATTTAAAAATTTTTTGTGTTTTTCACAGCTTCGTGACCGTTCTTAAGAAATAAAAAAAAATTTTTGCCAAATTTTGAAAGGATATAAACAATGAAAATTGTATTAAGTTAGGTATACTATACTTTCGCATGTAAGATTCTTAAACAATTTACAATTCCGTTTTTAATTTTGAGCGTTTAAATAAAAAAATTAAGAACGAAAAAAAAGATTGAAAATAAGTAGACGTATTCTTTAATACATAAATAATGCACCTATTCATAACATATATTTTTCAATTGATTAATGTTTCTGTATCAAGAATAATATTGTATAATATACTATAGTTGTGAAACATTATTATTAGCAATAATAAAAATATGAAGAGAAAAATATTGCCTACTGACTATTGATAGATGCTTTTCTATGTCAATAACTAATAGTATTTTCATTTATTTTAATTACATAATTTTCGAATTTATTGAATAATATATTATTATAAAATCATAAAAAAATGATTTATCGTTTACGATGCAATGCAATTGTACGCAAATTAAAAACTTTCATGAATGTATAAATTTTATATTTAATTTTTTAGATTCGTATCAATTAGCTTAGTGATATTTGATGTAGCAGCAGTTTTTTTTTTTTTTTTTTTTTTTTTTAATTCAAAAGAAGAACGAAGAGAAATTGTTTTAAAAAAGAATAAAATTTTAATTCGATTATACTCGATGCTAAATTTTTATGGATCTTATAAACTGACGTTTGGTTTAATAAAATTAAAATTGAACGTGGAGTAGAATTCAATTAAAAACTTTTTGCATATAAAATTTTCCAATCATGATGTTGAATCGTTCGAACAACAGATCACGCCGTTTATGCAATTCACGCTAATTGCGTATATATAAATGATTTATTTCGGATTTAAAATTTAAGTTAGAAAGCAATGCGAAATATATAAAAAAAAAAAAAATTTTATGAATATTTATTGTTATGGAATAAATGAAAAATAAAAAAATTATTTGAGATTATATAATAAAAGAAATTATCCTTTTTTTATTTCAGCGAACATTATTTTTAATTGTACTAATTTGTGCTATTGTTTATGAGGTTAATTTAAAAAATTTATTTATTCATTCATTGTATTATTAAATTAATTCATGATAAATAATTTCATTGTACGATAAAAAGCGCTTCGCTTTTACCGAATACAATAATATGCGCAACATTCCAGTGTATAGAATGCAAAGAAAGCGAATTTATTATTTTATTGAGAGCCCTTAGGCGTATGCGGTAAAATCCAATTCCAATCATTATAGGTAAAACTAAATAATCGTAACAATGATTTATAATTTAATAAAATAAGAAATTAAAAATAATTGCCTTGAAAAAAATTTATAACATTCGTTGGAATCATCCATCGAGCTTAACGAACTATATTGACCGTAAAATCTTTTGTTTCGTTTAAACGATGCACTGCAAAATTGAAAGCGTAAATCTCCGACAATAAGGTCGGTAAAGACGATAAACGTGCGGTACATCTCGAGCAAATAAACATTAAAACAGACTCAAAATCGCAAACAATTCAAACAAGGCATATAATATAAATTTGCCAAGTAGGCACGTCCAAAGTAGTGTAATTTGCGATGTTGATGCCTCCTCTGTCTGTCTGTCTTTCTCTCACTTTCTCTCTCTCTCTCTCTCTCTCTCTTCTCTTTTCTCTATTCCAGTTCTCATTTTGGGCTGCAATCTTCTGGCTTTCGACTTGCGAGTATACTTGTATACATATATAATGCATAACTAACTACCCCGGGAGAAGCATACGCATCTTGCTTCCTTCCCTTCGTTTCACTTTTGCACTCTGCGCTACCACTGCGTACATAGCAGCATGGATAGGCGTGCTTTATCCCAGCAGCCTCTCTCGCTCTCTCTCTCTTTATCTCTCTCTCTCTTTCTCTATCGCACCCGCACATTCGGTCGAACGGAGAATGAAGCTGTGGCATTCTCTAATTAGGCAAGTTTTCAGAAGCCTCGAGCGTTCACAAACGACGCATCAAACAAGAACTCCTCGCCTCTCTAAAAGAGAGGAAGAAGGAGAGAGAGAGAGAGAGAGAGAGAGAGAGGATAAGAGGGTAAATGAGAGAGAAAGAGAGAGGAAGATAAAACAGGAAGAGCAAAAGGGGAATAACTGTCGAGCGAAGCCTGCGTGGACATACGTATACTAGAAAAGCGAGGAGGCACAATGTCGGAACTCTGCCTTGCGCGCATCACGTAATACTTTCTCTCTCTCTCTCTCTCTCTCTCTCTCTCTCTTTCTGGCTGCTGAGTATACCAGCAAATTAATTAGATATATATGTTACAGCCAGAAAGAATGAGAGGGAAAATACGTATGCAAGAGAGAGCGAGAGAGAGAGAGAGAGTGCATCGCTGGTAACTCGCGCGAGAGATAATACCGTTAGTCCGAGTGTACGCGAGCAACGCTGACAAAAAATTTGGATAGCGAGCTTTCTCTCTTTATCTCTATGTGTCACGAGCTTGTGCTTAATTAGCGACCCGTTTTTAACCAGATAGCTGAATTGTAATGATATTAATAATAATAATCATATTTACCATTGTGTAAGCAATGTTGGTGAAAATGAAAATTCATTAGCTCGGGTAAAGATAAAATTGTGTAAAAGCTAAAACAAATCGATGCGTCGGATATTGTTTTCCTTTGTTTTTTTTTTTGTTTTTTTGTTTTTTTTTTTATCGCGAATGCGTTCAACTTTTAATTAACCTGCGTATAAAACATGTTTCGCGCGCGGAGTTTACTAAAATTTTTTATTATTTTTAGATCCATCAAAAAAAAAAAACTAATTTAATGCAACGCGATTCCGCTTGTTGTTAACTTACATTATTTTACTGGATTTAGTCGTTTTTTTGTTTAATACAATTAACATTATTTTTTCAGTGTATCGAAAAAATATTTGTGCCCGAGTAATGTTTATAAATTTATTTTTTATGAATTGTGAATCAACTTTAAACATAAAAAAAATAAAATTTTAAATACTTCTAAAATTTAACGTCATATAGATGTTCATATTTACTTTGTAACTAATTTTTAGAGAGAAGATAGTCAAAGTAATAATAAACTTTTTAAAAATGCGAAAATCAAAAAAAAAAGTATAAGCGTTTATTCGTGTTATAAAAAATATTAAATTTGCTTTCGTGAAAATTAAAAAAACTTGACGAGGATGACAGTTGGCAGTAACGATTTTCTCAAGCAATTCAAGAAATAATAAAGGTAACTTTTCAAAGTTGAAATTAGTCTGACACTTGAAATGAGATCAAAACAAATTTAATGTACACTTCACAACTTTAACGTTGTTAATTTCGCGCTTACTAACTCTTATAAAAACCTCTATTACTTAAAAAAACCGCTGATCATAAAATTATAACGTTAACTAAACTTTCCTCCATCTCGCCTCAAGAGTCACAGAAAGAAAATCCAGGTAAAGATGAGCGACTAGCGTTGGAAATAACTTTTTCTCCGGCTCTCTCGGATGCTTCGACTGTGTTGGCCCATTAAAAAAAAGCTTAATCGCTTTGGGCATGCGACTCGGCATCGCACGAAAAGGAGAGCAAGGAGAAAAAAAAAAAAGAGGCAAACGCCTAGCGGCAATCGCGAGGAACTAAGTTAACTCGATGCATTTTTGGCCGTTGTAGCGGACGCGCGCCTATGATGATGCCGATGTCCGTTTTCGTGACGGCAATGAAAAGGGAAAGAAAGCGGAAGAGAATAAATGCGCGCGCGCGCGCGCACGAGCAAAAGAAGCGTTAAGTAAGGAGAGCAAGAGAGAGCAAGAGAGAGCAAGAGAGAGAGAGAGAGAGAGAGAGAGAAGACAGAGAGAGAGAAAGCAAAGAAAGGGGAACGGAAATATTCGGCTGGGCGAGCTTCCGTCGAGTCGTGAAACGTTCCAAGAGGCCGTGGCTGCAGTGTAAGTGGAGAGAAGTGTCTGCGGAGTGAGTTGTTTTACTGCCAGGACATTTGAATTTCATGCACTGCTTTCGAGAAATGACGTAAATTGCTTGTAAATTGTAAGAAAATTCGGTTGAACAAAAACGTGCCCTCCAGTTATTTTTAATACGAGCACGGGCAAGGGTATAAAGCATTATTGCGCTTTAAATTATTCAGAGAATCATTCGTATTCGGGTTTAAAGTAATTTTCCACCGTTGCACCGATGAATTATTTCTCTTGTTTTTTATACTATTCTTTTTTTTAAGGTCTCTTTCATCATTATTTTTTAAAATTTTACAACAAAGGAACAATAATGCGATTGCCATTTTCAAGAATAATAATTTTTTTTTTATTGTACTTCTTAAGATTTTTTTTTAAACAAAACTTTAGTTTAAAAATAGAAAAAAAGAAAACGATTAAAATAATGGAGACATTAATAAAGAAGAGATTAAAATACTAAGTTTTAATGATAATTTTTAATCAATTTATGAATTATTTTACATTATATAATTGAATATATTATATTGTACTTTCACAAAGATAAATTTACTGAATAAACTTTCTTAATTGTATTATTGCAAAACTTAACTCATTAATGCGACTTTCGGTATTTTACAAATTAAGCTGAAGATCTTCTAAAACTCTGACGGGAATCTCTTAAATCGTCGAGGACAAGTCAGAACTCTTTATTGCAGTTTCATTCTTTCTTCATCTTGAGAGATTGAGGCTATTCGCAAATTCGGAAGGTTACTACAATTAGTATGTAAAGCCCATAATGATTAATACTTTTAAGGTTATAAGAACTCGCTGCTTATAATTTGTATCTCGAAGTATTTAACAATTACATTATTGAAGTTTGTTAAAGTTGCATTATCCTTTGATCTTTTTTTCAAATTTTGTAAATTATAGATTTATGATCAAAATGTTGAATGCGACTATTTGGATTTTTTTTCGTTGATATATTTTTATACAAAAAAAAAAAAAAAAAAAAATCATCAACAATATCATAAATAACAATAAATATTTATAACTTAATAATACATTGTTTTTAATATATTTAAAAAAAAAAAAAAATCGTATTTATACATTTATCGAAAAAAAGACATCGACATTTGCTATTTTAATTTGAAAATATACTCCGTTGATGCAATATTTTTTATCCCAGCCACTTTCACGACTGTCCCGGGAAAAAAGGTAAAATTTGTTCCTAGGCGGTCGTTTATGTGCATACTGATGGACGTCTAAAAGCTACTGTTTGTACACGTCAGTCTGCGTTATACTCGTATTTGGGAATATGAGAGACAAGTTGTACTAGCAATATGTTGCTGCTGACTTTGGAGAAACATAGTTACTATTTGTTTATTTGATATAAATGACTTATTTATTTTAGGTAAACAATGAAAACATAATTTTATTAAATAATTCTGTTTTTAAAACAGCCAATGTATTTTCAAAATAAACACGATGAGAGGATTCTGTTATAGTAAATTAGAAAAATGTTTAATTGAATGAAAAAATTTTTAAAAAATACGATGTTTGAAAACTTCACGAAGGAATGTACTCCACAAAAACAAGCCGAAATTTGTTTAAAATATTCATCATCGTCAACTGGTAACAATGCGCATCTCAATATATTTCAATGAGCTTTGTCTCGGTTTCTTTCCCATAACAATGAAACTGTCACATGCCCGAAACTATATGAATAGAAATATTTGGGATATCGATGATCAGTGGTCGTTTAATTCGTTTATCCAGACTAATCGATCGCGATGTCATCGTCATCGATGAATATTTATATGCAAATAAATTTGAGGTTCGTGGGACAAACTGCGATGTTTGCCATTTTATCCTACCACATGAGTTATTATACGATTAGTATATGCTTTTGAAATTTAAAGAAGTTTTCAAAGTTACATATTGAAAATTTCGTTACTCGCTTTTGCAAATTCTTTTTACGTATTATTGTCGTTGCACGAGATGTATAAATAAAATCTGATAAACTAAAACATGAAATATCAAAGTACGAAAATACATAATTTATTCAATGAATTCGAATGTTCGTATCGTTGAAAACCTTTCGTTTTTTTTTTTACGGCGGTTGAAATTACTTCGATTATTTTTAAAAATGAAGCAGCTTCGATTCGAGTAACGATAATATTCAAAATAGTAAGCTCGGCGATTACGAATTCTCTTAGAAAGTCAAATCGAAGGATTCAACAGTCGTGGCTGTAAGAACTTTTAAAATTTTTCCATTTCTTAAACGAGTCGAGCGGCTTCGACGACTCGAAATGTCTATTCGCGATCGTACCTGTCGTTGCCTTCGCAAGACTATCGGCCGCGCGCTTTTTCCTTTTTTTTTTATTTTTAAAAGCTGGAAAGGGTCCAAGTCTATTTAATTTTTGTCCTATTCTTCGTTCAACGTTCTTACTTTATTTTTCCGTCTTTATTTTCCGAACCAGTCGTTTATTTCACAGGGAACGCCGTGCTTAAATTCAGATTACGCTAATTCCGTAACTACGTCCCTCGTTCGCTTTTCCATCCGACTTTATTTTTTTTCCATCGCATCACAATTGTAATTTGTCGAAATACGTTTCTACTACTATTAAAATCAATTGTGTATTTAATACTCTTTACAATTATAATTATTGTTAAAAGAGGATCAACAAACTAGTAATTTGTAATTTTTAACGAATATTAAAACAATGCTTACGTTTTAAAAATTCGAAACGAGTTTAAATACTTACGTTATCCAATTATTTTTAAAATTTTTATTTTTATTTTAATTAAAACATTTGTTTTCAATATATAACCAAATCAAATAAACGTATCAATCATATTAATTTTTTTATTTACAAAGCTTTTTTTTTTTTTTTTTTAAATTAATCAATAAATTTTTTTAATTATTTTATTTACTCAAATGGAACATAAATTCTATATCAAATAAATATTAGAAACTATTTACCTTCATAAAATCAAATATTCTATGAAAAAAATTGTGATGGACTTTTTCAAATAAATACTGTTGTTTTATTAAATTGTTAAAAAAAAACCCGAAGGATATTTATTTTTCAACCAAACTTTTAATTTATAAAATAATTTTTATACTATGGATTGATTGATGAAATTGAAAAATGGCCACATATTATTCATAAAAAATAGTAGTTGAAGTTTAAAATTTGAAAAACTGCATAAAAAATAACAATTTAAAATTTTAAAAATTTATGATGTAATTTAATAATTTTTTAAATCAAACTAGAATTTTTCGAACTAATTATTTAAGCGATCGTTACAATTAATAGAAATAAAAACCAAATTTACGCCTAAAATTGAAAACATCCATTATCTTAACGAAATTGATTTTTAAAAGTCAACCAATACGAACGATTTATTCCAAAATACTTTTTTCGCTTTGGAAAAATTTCGTTCATCCTATTAAAATATCAAACTACTGAAATATATACCCTTACAAGTTCCGATTCCTTTCGAGATATATATATGACATGATAATCATTTTGTGCAAAAGAAAAGAGGAATAATACAAAAGCTCGTTTACAAGATGAACACGGACGCGGTCGGTTTGAAGCGAGGGATCCTTTCCGTGCCTTGTCCGTGAAACGAACGTCGCGCGATTTCAAGGTGCTACCTCAACTCGAGCAGATAGAGCTTGTACCACGCCGGTGATTGGCAGCGTTGGCGTATTAACTCCATTAAGGGCGGTATAATAGCGAATCGAGTTTGCGAATCTCCCAAAGCCCTAGCTTTCTCCCCCTCCCCCATTTCCTCCTTTATAACCCTCCGATGGAATTACCTCGGTGTGATTTCCTTGCCCGGTAGCAATAATTTCCATCCGGATAATCCGTGGGTAATCGACGTCGTGTATGTATATACATATACCTTCGCGTTTATATATATATACATAAATTCATCCTTTATATCTATATGTGCACACTTATAGGTATATATTTATATGTTTGTATATAAAATATCGCAGTCGGTCCGAGGATACATATGTAAGCGAACGTATAAGTTTGGGAGGAACACGGGAAAAGGCGGCTCAGATATATAGAGAATATAAACACGCTAGCCAGGTTACCCGAGCGATGTTTAAGAGACGAGCAAAAGAGAGAGTGAGAGAGAGAGAGAGGAGGGGGTGGGGGGGGGGAGGGCTAAGCAAATTCAATTAGTCTAACAATGCCGAACTATAACCTGTTGAGTCACTATGCGCTTCGCGGTTCACTCTCATCCCCTCTTACTCTCTTCCTCTTCATTTCTAGGTATATATGCGCGCTTATGAAAAGATGACTCACGTTCGATCATTTAGGAGGATATGCTCTTGTAAAATGTGTCTATGTGTGCGGTAGCTCTTTGTTCAGGGACTCGAAAGCTCCGTTCCATCATGCATTATTCTTTCGTTAATATCAAAACTATGATCGAATGTTGGACGATCTTATTATGAACATGAAAATCGTTTTTCTCACGACTTAAGATACTATGAAGATAAAGCTTGTTTTTCCTATTATTACAAGTTCTCGATAACGAATAAAAAAATGTAATTTTTAATAAGAAATTTATTATTAATAAAGCTAAAAGTTATAGTTAAGAAACTGATAAAAGAAATAACCGAAAAATTTTGTCAAGTATTTATATTTTAAAGATTTTCATACAAATAAAGCGATATAATAAACGCCGTCGAAACAAACGATTAAAAATCAGTGCTCGGAAAATTTCTCTGGATTTTATGCAAATTACGATTTCGGTCGTAAGCCTCCCAATTTATATTAACTTTTTATTTATGTGCTAAAATTTGATCAGTAACAAATAGATTGATAAACGGCGGGGCTGAAAATACGAGCCGGTGTGTGCACTTTGCTGCGACGATAAATAATGGCTCCCTCGTCCGTGCGTTTGTTGAACGTAAAGCGGTGGTGTCCGAGAGCGCGGCAATTAAAATAAAATAAAGAGCAAAATTCACGAGAGATGGACGGAAAAAAAAAAAAAAAAAAAAAAAAAAAAAAAAAAAAAAACGGAGAATTTTATTTTATTTTTTGAAAAGATATCGCGCGCGATTCATAAACATTACGCGCAAAGTTTCACGGACGCACGAAACGCGTATTTTCTATTAGAATGCAGCCTTAATTTAATGAATAATTACCCCTCGGTGACTAGCGCGAGTTACGCGCTAAAACGAGACGCGTAATAAACAATAACGGACATGACAAGCGCGGAGAAAGGGAAAATTAATTCTCCGAGTCGAGGCTCGCGAGGCAAATAACCTAACCGACGCTCGCTTTCGGCCGGCACTGTTCAACGCTCTTGGCCGCTCGATAAAAATAAATGTAAATATTGATGCCTGATTAAATCGCTACTTACATTTGTTTCGACCTTCGGTAATGCGAATTCGTTTCAAGTGCTTTGTGAATGTAAAATAACTTACTTCTAAGAGCTAAAAAGTTTGCTTTGTTATTCATGTTTCTGAAGTAAGATCGACGAGCACTCGGTAATGGAAGTAATACAAGTTAAGCGAAATTTCCGTAATAAATAGATACTAAATTTTAAGTTTTCATAATTTACTACTTATATAAGTTTCAGCGTATAAAGGAGGATAAAAATCTCCGAAAAGTTCTGTACTATAGTGACTTAAAGAAAAGTTTTAGATACACAAAGTAAAGCTTTATCGAAACCCGTATAATCTAAAAGTGGATCGTAAAAAATTACACGGGTAATGCTCGTCCAATTTTCAAGTATATGTGGTAATAAAAATTGTATTGTATGGGAACATAAAAAAACGTATTTAAAATGGCACAAATAGTACATCTTATTATTAAAAAAATGTTCATGCCGCCGTTAATTTTTTCGACACTCTTATCTGGATTCAAGACCGAGCATTAAATATTTCTTTAAATTAATTTTTATCACTTTAACCAATGCACTAAAAATATTATTTAATATGATTTTTGCTACTATTTTAAGTAATATTAAATTAGAATTCTATTAGGTATATTTAATTTAATGGTAATAAATTGAATTATCATATACGTATGATTAATTTTAGTATCTATACAGAGACTTTGTAGAATAAATCAATACTTCATTATTATTGATAAGTTTAATCAGTAAAGTTTACGTAATATCAAAATCACATTTAGAATAAATCACAATGTTATCAACATATCATACAAAATGTTGTAAAGTTGTTAAAATAAAATTGAAATTTATTGGTGATTATTGCCTTTGTTTAGAATAACTAGTTATAACGGTTTCTAAAATTCATTAATAATAGCTTTGTGTTCTAAAGGGCTATTGTAATTGAAAGAGAATGTAAAACTCAAATCATTAATTATTGCGATTTTAATTAATACCAACCCAAAGCAGCAACAATTAATAATATTATTATAAAACAAACAATTTATCAAATTACGCGCTTAATAATAGTTGATTACTAGCAACGTCATGCTTTATTATCGCGCGTTATAAATTAATTGAAAACAAAATAAATTGCGTAACAAATGAACAACATTAACAATATCGAAAATAACATAATAAGGGTTAAATATCTTTCATTCGGAAGTATAAACATCATAGCGTTAAAACTGTAGGACGAGTTGAATGTAACATTTGTACCTCCCTGACCACCGAAATAATTAACAATGTATCCATTCTCCTTTGTTTCCATCAAACAGTTCGTTGTTTAAAATCCGCATTGCACAACAACTCCCCCCCCCCTCTCCCTACTCTTTGCTTCCGATTTTATGTAAAACAGCCATAAAAACATAATAAATTCCCTTAAATGTATGTTTTTCCCCTCCCCCCTCCCACACGCACGCACGCACGAGCAAAAAACAAAAATAAACATTGAATCACTCACCGATAAATCCGAGTAAAATCAGAAAGCAGCAGCAGCAGGTGTTCACCCGGTGTTTCTCCATCGATGCCATCTTTTTCCTTTCTATCCCTATCCTTTTCTTCCTTTTGCTGCTCCTTTCTCTCTCTCTCTCTCTCTCTTCTTCTATTCCCAAAAGAGCACACACGCGCGCACTAGCTAAGCACTATTCTCAATCTCCTCTTATCTCTTTTTGTTTCTTTTAAAAGTAGCTCACCGACACAAGTTAGTCCGTAGCACAGCCTCTTTTCGCCTCTTTCATGGGCCAGAACTAAAGCGAAAGAAAGGAAAGAAAACGGACTGGTTGACAATAAGTAAGTAAGAGAAAGAAGGAGGAGGAGAAAAAGAGAGAGAGAGAGAGAGAAAAGGATGAAAATATAAAAAGAGACAAAATGGAAAGAACGCACTGATGAGTTAACGTTTCGCACGATAAATCACATGTTTGGCAGGCATATGTATTTTTCGTTGGGACACGTGCGCGTTTGTTTTTTCTTTTGCACACGGATTCAGGCTATTTCCGCCTTGAGAAACAACGTCCTCGCGAGCCCATAAACAACACGCGCGTATCTTTTCCTTCACCTCTTCTCTTCTTTTTCTTCTCGAAACCCTCTCACTTTCAAACTTTTAACACTTGTTTTTCTCTCTCTCTCTCTCTCTCTCTTCACGAATCTACGGGTTAATGATTTTACCAGTAGAACCGAAAGCGAATTAGTATATCCGCGATCCTTATGTAAAATGTCAGTAACAGCATGCTTGCCGCACTTGATGAACGCTATAAAAGATCCCGATACTCCGGCCACGATCCAAGTATGTAGACAAACAAACGAAGCGCGAACCAGACTGTATTCGTTTTTGTCCAAGTAATCGTTGATCGACACGTGCGTATGCCGCGCCGGGAGAGCGTACGCGCGACAAAGAGTTCGATTTAATGAGAAATTACGGGACAAAAGATTTCCTTCGTCCTCGTTCCTCAAGATGTGCCTTCGCTACGGCTATCGGCGTTACCCCGAGCACCGACGACGAGTTCCACGGATGAATATAAAACGGTTGCGCGAGTGAAAAGTATCATATCAGCTCGTTCGCGGTAAGCTGCTCAATGAGGACTAACGACAAAGATGGTAAAAATCGACGAGTCGCGGCGATCGCTCCTCCGCTCGTCCGCCCGTTTACATACGTATAAGTGGGTGTTTACGCGTGCGAGGAGCCGCGCGGTTTACCAAAAAAACTCGAGGCAGCCACTTCGAGAGTCGGCGATTGAATGCGCCACGCTGTCGGATCGCGAAGCTCTCGCGCGCGCGGGAGGGTTGACGGTCCTCCCCCTTAACCTTTGCGGGGTGTCTATGGAAGGGTATGTATATATACATTTGGCGGGCGCGCGCATGCCCCGCGGAAAGGTGCAAAACCGTGAGTGCGACCGCGTGCTATCTCTCTCTCTCTCTCTCTCCCTCTATCTCTCTCACACTCTCTTAACAGCTAGACGAGTCTCGAGCGGGCGCGCACGCGTGCGTTTGAAAACGTACATACGTACACAGACACACGTGTCGCGCTTTTAAAAGAGACGGAAGAGATGGAAGAGTCGAAATGATTAGCTCACCATTGGGGGTGGGTGGGGGGGGGGGATTTTAAGTATGACGAAAGTGCCAAGTGCCGAACTCCTTTGAACTACGGTGCCGTATTTAATATTGAGTTAAAAGGTGTCTGCGCGTCTGCGATAGTTTAAGATGAAAAGTTAGTCGAATTTTACACGATTACGAAGATTATTTTAGCTTATTTTACAATGAAAACTCATTATTTCTAACAATAGTCTTTTTTTTAAATTTACAATACGAATAAAAATTTTCTAAAAATAAAATAAAAATTTAAATAAAATATCTTATGTTTTCTTATAATTGTTTATAATATTGAATATTATAAATTTGAAGATTTAATGACATATTATTTATGTAATTTTATATTATAATATCGAAAAATTATCGCAAAAATTTTCAAATTTGGAATAAATTTAATGATAAAAGTAGAAAAAGCCGGGATTTAATAAAATTTAAAGGGACAGCGCAATGACATACGAGAGCGCGAATGTTTTGTTTTGATGCGGGACGTGCTCGCGCGCGATTCCTGGAACCGCGACCGAGAAAATATTCTAAGAATTGTTTAAAGGCCGATTGAGAATGTAAACATCGCGTAGAAATGAATGAAATAAATTCCAATAGCGATAGAAAACATCAATGAATGTATAATTTTAAAAAATTACAAGTCAAAACGAATTTTAAATCTTAATGAAATTTACGTTAAAGATACACGTGTATTTTTATATATTATTTACAATAAAAATACATCAATGTTTTTTATTGTCCTCTTGCGTTATTTTAATTTATAAATTTTATGCGTAAATTTTATTTTATTTATTTCATTGTACAATTTATTTCTAAAGTAAATTAATATTTTAGGTAATATTTTAAACAATAAAATTTCAAAAGTATTTATAAATTTAAAAATTTTCAAAAATTACCCTGCAGTCAAATTCGAAAACTAATATTAATAATTTCAGATTCTACTTCCTTTCAAATACAATTTTTTTTATTTCTCAAAGTGTTTAATTGTGCTACGAAAAAATTCGAAAGATTTTTTTATAGATTCCTTGAATAACATTGAAGATCTTTTGTCCTAGTCTCTGTAAACAAAAATATATACAATGAACATTTTTAAAGTTGGGATTTGTTAAAAATTCGATTATTTTATAGAACACATAAAATAAAGAAAATTCGTAGATTTTTCACTTTATTTTAATATCACATAATATTTAAACGATCTATATAAAATATGATCAAAATTTTATTGTTTTCCAAATGATTCAATTTTCTTTAAGATTAAAGAGTTTACCAAAGTTTTTACCTGAATATCTATAATATCAACAATATATTTTTTTTCATCATTGATATTAAGAGTATTTTTCAATAACAAAATTTTATGGGAAATATAGGAATAAAAAATTTGCCTAAAACATATTATAGTAACAAAGAATTTTAACCCCAATTCCTTGGACATGGGTCGTTTGTGTCAACAGTCGTTTGCGTAAACAGCCTACATGCCTTCGAATTTTGATGAAAATGTTTATTGAAAAAGGGACTTTCGGGGCTGATAACAATTCTATCGCATAGTTAGAAGTCCAAAGAACACCTACGAATTTTTTCAGATTTTTCCTTATGGAATAACAAAGTTAAATGAGCGGCGGACTCGAATGACCCATGTTTAAGGTTTATGTGTGCTGAAAACAGCGACACGGAATTAGGGTTATTTAAGATGATGCATAATAGACAAAAGAAAAAAAATAGAAGAACTTAATATTTTTTTTCTTTTTTTAATGCGTTATTGAAAGAATACTGACGAGAGAAATAATTTTGTAAAAATTAAGACTTTGTATACTTTTATATGACATTAAAGGTTCAAAGTAGTATCGTAAGCTTGAGTTATCAAAGTCTGACAAAGAGATCAGTAAGCTCGTCTAATGAAACGAGTAGTTGTTATCGTAAATATTTTTTACGATATTTTTTTTCAATATTAAACCAAAAATTATTAAATCTTTAAAGATTTTTATCGCAAATTAAATTTACTTTTACGACGTTATTTAGATAATTTAAAAAAAGCTTTATGAAATTTTGAGTAGAAATTAAATTTTGCTAACATCGTTTCTATGTCTTAAAATGTCTATTTAAAAAATAAATTTATTTAAGTCAATGAGTGTTATGTTATACATTTTTATAAATAAGATGACAACTTTTAATAATTTTTTATTAAAAGATTGGATAAGATAGCGATAAGAGTGATAAAACGTTATAAAATTTTGAACAAATTGATTCTAAATTTTTAAAGATATTTCTAAATCGCACGTTATTTATGAATTTTAAATGGTTTTTAACAAGCGATCGAATCAAATAAAAATTCTCTATAAGACCCTCATATTACCGTTTATTAATATAAATTTGCATACTTAGCCTCGTACTTTTAAACACCTTCGTGACATAAATTACGAAGGTGAAAAGGGGAAACATTAAAAAAAAAAAAAATAAATAAATAAATAAAAATGTAAAAGAAGGTAACGCAAAGTCGCCCACATATCGTGTACGAGCTGGCCACAATCTCACCCAAAGTAAATTCATAATTACGCGATTTCCTTCCGAGCATAAATCCAGAATCATGCGGAGATAAGCGCCAGCCCCTCGCGGGCCCTTATTAATTTCTCAGCCATCGCCTTGGCGGTCTGAAAAATTCACGAGCGCAGAAAGTACTGAAAGAGAAAGAGAGGGAGAGAGCGGAGTTTTCTCAACTTGCTGTTTCTCTCTTTGTGTCTCTCTCTCTCTCTCTCTCTCTCTTGCAACGTAGCCATTACGATTCGTCGTACATATAACCGCG
The DNA here is from genome assembly GCA_949987625.1 of Chalcis sispes. Taxonomy (NCBI): domain Eukaryota; kingdom Metazoa; phylum Arthropoda; class Insecta; order Hymenoptera; family Chalcididae; genus Chalcis; species Chalcis sispes. The sequence goes on along the minus strand of OX465097.1, from coordinate 23,745,535 downwards.
GTGTGTATCGAGTCTCGGCATGTGAGGGCAATATAACGCGGAGTAGCTACTGTTTCGCCGTGAATAGAATGGTAATGCCCTTATACGCTTGGCATCGATCGCTTGTCACTCTCTCTCTCTCACTCTCACTCTTTCTATATATGTATATATACATGTCTACATACGTACACATACACATTTATATTGCGTCGCTGGTCTGTGGCTAGTGGAGCGCCTGGATCGTATTTGTATTTGTGCGCGTGGGGAGGAAAGAGGTAGCGTACCTACATACCTATGCGCCTCTTAAATTTATCACAATGCTTTCTCCAAGTCGGATGCGTCCTGACTCGATATATACGTGTGCGTTGTGGCTTGTATGTATAAATATATAAATAGATATACTCGTACATATATGTAGTTCACGAGCGCGCGTGCGTTATAAGGTATCGTGAGTCCGATGCATCAGTCTTTTACTGGCGCCTGAGACCAATTGGTTTTACTTGCACGGATACTTCCTTTAGCCGTAGAGAAAGTCCGATGCATTTTTGGATGTCGTCTTCTAACCGATATCCCGATACGAGAGACATTGTATAATTTTATTACGTTACTTTTTATTTTGAATACGTCAAATTTTTTAAAAATTCTAGCACAACATTATTGACGATAAATCAATTTTCAAAATGTTCATTATTCAATGTACATATATGTTATGTTCCAAGTTTTATTAACCGAATTCAAAAAGAAAAGAAGATTATCTAATCGTCTGCATTTTTTATATGTGTTGTCTCAGAACTTTGTCATTTCGTGACCATTTTGGATAATGTTTTCTTTTTTTTTTTAGATAAAAGGGTTGAGATAAATAAAAGAAAAAACACTACCACTAAGAATTGAAAAATAGGAGATGAAATTTCATATTAAACTTACATTTTAGTAATTTTCAATAATGAACCAATGTGTATATTTAAACTGAAAAGTTAAGAAGTACACATA